>MCJB01051387.1:0-28640 GCA_002018475.1 Nicotiana obtusifolia | reverse complement strand
ATATATATATATATATATATATATATATATATATATATATATATATATATATATATATATATATATATATATGCAAACCTTGAATTCGGTTTTGACCTTGGCTAAGCCAACCTTCGTGGAATCTTTTAGCTTGTCGTATGCTTTTCTAAATCTCTCCATTCAAAATGTAAAATCCAAATGGTTTTCCTCTTCTGGAAAATCAAAATCACTTCTCGGATCAAATGGGATAGAGACAAAAGAGAAGAAGAAGGAGGTTCCTTAAGTCTAATTATTTTTCATTACCAAAAAAATATTCAATTTCTTTGGAAATCACAAGTCTTCGAGCTTCCAAAAACAAAATGTCAATCATTTACACATGACACATATACACTGTCTCTTTTTCTAAAGTTGTAATTTTCTATTACGATTATATATTCGCGGTTTCTATTTTCTTTTTTCTTTTTTTTAAATGAAGCTGCATGAAAGGACGGTTGTTTAATGAAAAATCGTTTGGTAGTTGTTGGAACGATCATTTTATGCGAACCTTGTTTTCGGAATGGCTGAATTGTCTTTTTGTAAGTCACACCTAAACGAATATAACGGTATTTGACAGAGAATTTAACGGAATGTAATTAGAATACTGAAGTTACCTTTGGCAAAGTTCTTTACACCCTGTTTGTCTTCACTTAGCCCCATTTGTTTTCTTGTATCTTGAATTATTTTAGATCTCAATCTGTTGGTGTATTTGATTTTTTTGTTTACAATAACTGACTTGCTCTTGATAGGACTGATTTAGTCTTAAAATTATCAACAGGTTGTTTATTTAAAAGTTCCAACGAAGGTGAACTACTCAATCTATTACCACAGCATAACCATCACCCTCCATCTCCACCGCACGATCATGAGCCAAGCACTTCCACTACTAATTTTTACCGCGCAATCATTACTGCCACCATGAATCATCTGTTGGGTTTTTGGGTATATGCTGTGTGAATGTGAAATAGAAGGAAATGAAGAATATTTTAAAAATCTTCTTAGTAACGATTCGATCGGTCGTTTTTAGCTGTATCATCACGTTTGACGATTTGAGACCTTAAGTAATTTCATATGATGTAGTATGAGTTGTGTAAATTGTTGGTTTCGATGTTCGAGAGATTCGAAATTGATTTGGAGGAGTGATTCTTAATTTGGAAGCCTTAAGTTGGAAGAGTGACCAAGGCTTAACTTTTAAGTAAACGACCTCGAAATCGGCATTTGATGGTTTCAATAAGTCTGTATGGTGATTTTTGACTTGGGCGTATGTTCAGATTTGAATTTGGATATTCCTAGAAGGTTTTGGCTCTATTTGTCGAAAGTTAAAAATTTAAAGAATTGGAGAGCTCATAAGTTTGATCGGAAGTTGACTTTGGTGTTATCGGGCTCGGATGTGCTTTTGAGACCTTGGATAGGGTCATTTAGTTGGTTAGAACTTGTGTAATAGTTTGATTGTGATCCAAAATGTCTAATTGTGATTCGGACAAGTTCGGCGAAGTTAGAATATTTGAAAGTTAATAGAATGATTTTGATATCTGATTCGTGATTTTGATGTTACTTGCGGTATTTTGAGCCATTGAATAAGTTTGGATATTGTATTTGGGCTTGTTGGTATAATTAGACGGGATCCCAGAGGGCTCGGGTGTGATCCATGATAGTTTTGGACCATTTTGGTTGAGTTTGGAGCTGCTGTTTCGCTGGTGTTCTGCAGTGCTTCGCAATCGCAGAGAGGATCTTGGTTAGCTGGTAATGGCACTTCGTGTTGGCGGTTCAAGGTGTCACGTAGGCGATGTGTGTTTGGGAGCTAGAGATGTGTTCATCGCGTTCGCATGGTTGCTTTCGTGTTCATGTAGTTGTGGTAAGCTAGCATCGCGTTCGCGTACCAAAGGTCGGGTTCGCATAGAGTAGGAGCAGGATTGGGTCATCGGATTTTTTTATTGGTTTTGAATTTCATGCACGTGCCCAGGTTGACTTTTTGGGAATTCATCAAGATCAAAGCTTTACGGTTCGGGATCATTTTCTATAGCATTATTTGACTTTCTTGGATGACGTTTGGCTTGGATTTGCGTGATTGGAGGATTAAAGCGAGGTTTTGACGCGATTTATAGTTAAAACTAGCCCGGGAAGAGGTAAGTCTATTGGTTAACCTTGTTAAGAGGAAAATCCCTAGGATTTGACTTGATTGCTTTGTGTTTAAGGTATTGTGGATGGTGTATACATTGAGTGGTGAGTATATATGCACTTAACACGTTTCTATCATCTTCGGGTACAATTGAGATACTTTATGCCTTTTTTTTATTAAGTGATCATCTTTATTTGAGATTTATTTGGCTTACATGACTATACTCACCCTCTTATTCATGCTAGAGATCATGCCTAGATTTTTGATTAATTATGAAGTCATGGAACCTTATTCTTGATATGTTGAATTGCTGGAATCATCCGTAGTCATATAAAAATTCCATGAACACATATCCGTATGATTATTATTAAGTCCATATGCATCTTTTATCTTTTAATCTTGGGCATATGCATATGTATTATATTTGGATACTTGATTTGAACTAAGATTGTGGCACGAAAGGTAAGGTCGTGTGGTCGAAATACATTTCTGGCATAGGATAGGATGAGCGAATATCTGATTGTAATTGAGCTATCAAGCTCCTTTATGCGGTTGGATGTGGTATCGTCCCTCCGGAGTCCGGTGATTACCCATGTTACTTTAGGCTCTGTGAGCATGGTCGATACATGGATTGTGTATTAGATCAATACATGGATTTTGTATCAATTTTAGTGATACATGGATTTTATATCTAGTTATAGTGATACATAGATTTTCTATCGAGTACATGGATCTTGTACCAGTTATGGTATAAGATAGAGTCTTGAGCATGCATAGATGTCCTTGATTCATTTTGAAGCATTTATTTAAATGATAACTTATGCATGTCACCTATATATGCTGGTTGAGAGCCTCGACTTCGTTGATTGAAGCATGGCATCTTTAAATACTATATTTGAGCAGCATTATGATTATCTCTTGAATTAGAAAAAGCATGCTTTAAACTTTTCTATTGTTGACATTTTGATACATGTTATTTATGGGAATATTTACCAGTTTCAGTTTCGGTCTCTGTTATTTATATTTGTGTTGTAAGTATCTCGATGCCTATAGCATCGCCACTACTTCGATGTTAGACTTGATACTTACTGGGTACCGAGTGTGGTCTACTCATACTATGCTTCTGCATATTTATTGTATAGATCCTCAGGTGGGTTCTAGTGGAGCCACTTGTTGAGAAACTTAGGGTGAGCTACACCTCATGGATTCATTTCGCAGTGCCCGAGTCTCTATCCTTATCTATCTCCTATCTATTTTCTTTTTTACAATATAGTTTTAATTTTGTATTCAGACTTGTACTTCTACAGTAGTTGCTCGTGTACTTGTGTTACCTAGTTCTTGAGGGTTGTAGCGTTTTGTGATCGCGTTCGGATCTGTCATGTTTATATCATATATTATATTATTTTAAGATTATTCATGTCTTTATTTATGATATGACTCTATTAATTAAAAAGAATCTGGATGATCTTTTGTTGATTGTGAGTTGGCTTGCTTAGCAAGTACTGGATAGGCGCCATCACGACCTGAGGTGGAATGTTGGGTCATGACATGTTGGTATTAGAGCCCTAGGTTCTAAGGGTCTTACAAGTCACGAGCATGTCTAGTAGAGTCTTATGGATCGATACAGAGATGTCTTTACTTATCTTCGAGAGGCTACGGGATGTTAGAAAACTTCTCTTTTGATTCCTTATCGTGCGACTTTATCTCGGCTTGAAGCCATATCTCAGTTCCCTCCTACTTGTTCGTACGCGATGTTAAGAACTCGATATCAGTTGAGGTCCGAAGATTTGTGTTGATGTTGTGCCTAAGGTGTGAGATATTTTTCCCTGTGTTGGGGGCTGACTACTATCATCGATTTGTGGAGGGGATTCCATCTATAGCCACCCAGTATTGGTGTTGCCCATAGGTTGGGGGCCTTACACAACATACTATGATGCTTCACGTGTTGGATTGGATGGTGTTAGTGCAGAGTGGTAGGGTGATTGCCTACGTGTCACGGTAGTTGAAGCCCCGTTTCTTTGAGGAGAACTATCTGGTTCATGATTTGGAGTTTGGTATTTGTTCCAGCGACTACGGAAGTTCCGGCCCTGGTTTATAGCTTCGGGATATTGGGAATCTCTGAGCATAGTGGAGTTCTTGCTATTGTCATTGCGTGGTTGTCTTTGTTTGAGCGCATCAAATCTTGTCGCTGTGATGATCTACATTTGCTTTTCCTTAGGGACACAGTATGCGGGGTGATGCTACAGAGGTTGTCTTAGTGTGTCAGCATGTTGTGACTTCAGGGTCGAATTGTGCTTCTAGAGTTGATGGTTCGACGGAGATGATCATTGAGGAGGTTCGTATCTTGTGGCATTTTGTTCATACGGATGGTATAGAGACGTATCGTGATTCTAGGCAGCATTATGGGTGGCGAAGGATGAAGAAGGATATTATTAGGCATACCCTGTTGCGTTGATTATCAACAGGTCGCGAATGAGCATCAAAGACCGAGTGGCTTAATTTGGAAGATTGCTATACATGCATGGAAATAGTGGTGTACCTTTATGGAATTCGTGGTAGAGTAGCCACATGCTTTGAGGAAGGTTGGTGCGATTTGGGTCGTTGTGGACAAATAACTAAGTCTGTGTATTTCATTTTGGTGATGACCACTTATATTTTGGAGGGTTTGAATTTGACAAGAAGGGTTGCTTGAACTACAATGGGAATTTGAATGCTTGATTATCATCTTGGTGTACTACGGTCTTGAGTTTTGGACGTGTTGATGGATCTTTTGATTTTTCATTAATGAACTGAATTATATTCATGCAGCCTGTGTACGAGGGTAGACTCGGGAGAATATATTGATTACATAATGGTGGTGCTCATGGAAAGGTCATTAAAAGATTTGAGGTTACACAGGTGGGCTACCTCTAGTTAGAAGATTTAAGGTTGCACAATTTCTTATGAGGTCGCTGTGAAGAGTTTTACCTTCTATCCAATGCAATGTATGTACAATGATGTGAGTCTGGATCTCTTGGGGTAGATGGCATGACTTCGAGATTGATTCGGCAAGGATTATGCTTAGGACGTGTTATGTTTCACCTTAATGTTATATGGCGGTTGTGGAATGGCTCAGGTTAGGTAGTCCTTGGTGGATTTAGTGTGTAAAGGGAAAGGATTCGCTCGGCTATTTCTTTTGGAGTATTCATATGTTAGTGGATCACTAATTCTTCAGCATGTTTGGCTATGTATTTGGGACTGGGTCAGAGCGGGTGACTCTCAAGGATGGTTCTAATGGATTCAAGATGTGGTACCTAAGGATTTTTGGATTCGTCGTGTGGCTAAGGAGTTGAGATTGACGTTGGATTGTGGAAGAGACTTAGGGTATTTTTGTAATATTATTGATTATGCACCGCAGTGTTTGATAGATGGGAAAAACGGCTTCATATTCATAGAAGATCTCTTCAGAGCAGGTATTTTGATTAGAGATACTATTGAGTGTACAAGAGGAAATAAAGTGGATTATGAGTCTTAAGATAATGAGGTTTCATGTTAGGATCAGTTGGGCTGAGTTTTGATTGAGGTCCATAGTGTACTAGGAAAGAGAAGTATTGTCGTGAAGTCAGACCATGATAATCTGAAGGAGTTGGGTCAGCTTAGCAGTGGCTTGGATCAGCATGGTAATATGGATGATCAGTTCCTTTGGCATAATAGGGATTTACAGGTGTTTTGTGGTAACACATATGGGTTTTGGCAATCTATGTGACTTGGTTGATGTAGAGAGATTCAGTTCTGATGGCTTGGTTATGGGCAAATGGATTCTGAAAAGTGGTGATGATTTGACAGAGGTTGATGTATTTTACGGGTATGGGGAGGTTGTTGTGTGTTGTTATTTTCTCTTGAACAAGTTAAGTGAAAGATTTCTGATCGATGGAGTGTGTGTCCTATTCATGATTCAGAGTTGACAACAAAATTTTCGTATTTTTGTGTTGTGCTACGATAGATGCAGTGAACCATGTGGGATTGAGGTGGATGGACAAGGTTGCGATTCAGTTTTGGAAGGAACATCATGAGTTTTAGATAGTTTTTTAGATTTCAGATATTTACGATAATGCTAGCACTATCTTGTATCGCCTGGATAGAGTGTGCATTGTGGAAGGCCCATTGTGTTTTGATTTGCGGATGCTGGGCTAATACTATGGAGATTGTTTAGTTGGTAACCGTGGATGTTCAGATTTGTGCTACTTGGTGTGGAAAGTTTATGGGAGTAATTCTCATGAGGCGATTGTGTATGCGTGACGTATCAAACATTTAAGTGGGAGAGATATAGATCAGGTATGGAGATCTTTGTATTCTCGAGTCTTAGAGACTTGATCTTTGTGGAGGCAAATCTTTTCGTTGGTTGCGGACTCTGCAGGAGTATTAAGGGTTGGATAGCTGATTGTATGTGTCATTAATGTGTTCACTGGGGGCCTATTGGTATGATTTGAAAAGGTTTGGGGGCCTATTGGTATGCCCAATGAGAATGAGTTACTAGTCGATCATATTTGCTTACTCAGTGCAGCTTTTTTATGGGTGTGTCATCAAGCCGAATATATATTATTCATGCTCCGATCTATTTCATGTGTTACTCTCTTATGCAATGATGGGTTATGAGATGACTTGATTATTCACGCACATATGGTGGCCCTGTTTAGGCCTTCTGGCGACACAAGAGCGAGATGGCTCTTGAGATGTTGATTTGTTTGTTACACCATAGTTATGCTCGCCTTTTTGGTAGCGTTCTGCAATGGTATTATATTTGGATATGATTACCAGTGCGTACTCCATGCGTTTTGTTGCTTCCTTGTGGGCGTGATTTATAGCATTGTGATTTTGTGATGTATCTGTCAGGCTTGTTAGACAATTATCTCATATGGTTCTCTTTCTATTAATGGCTACATTCGAGTTATTGCTTGTTTGGTGTACGAAATTGCATCGTATGCAGTTCTAGGTGGCATTTAGTGTGGTCTATCAGTCGGGCAGTTTGTACTAGTTGAGATGAGGTTATTGAACCAGGAATTAGTGCTATCGGATTTGGATAGCTATGTTTGGAATAAGAATGTCATTAGTCAACACAGAATTTGGTAGTGGTTCTTGTCGGGCGCGATAACTCCACGACTCATTAACTTGACGGGTGGTTATCAGTTTCTATATGTTTCTTTCATCATTAAAAGTATTGCGAGGGTTTGGAACAAGGTTCTATTTGATATGAGGTATATTGCCGGTACCAGCTTGGTAATGAGCAATTATTGTTGTCTAGAAATATTGTTATGACTACATGAGTTATGCGGTACGCCTTGTGGTTATATCTTCTGAGTACAATTATGGTTGATACAACTCATCGGAGTTGATACAATGTACGTATATAATAATCAGATCTAAGAGGGTGTTTCGAATGTTGGAATTTTGTTCTAAGGATTGTAAGCTAAGGTTGAAAGAATCTTCATTTGGATTATGTTAATGGACTTATATGGATTAAAGTGACATGTGATGCTCATGGGTGTGTGCATGATGAGTTAATACAGATATTTAGCGGCTTTGGAAAGACTTTTAGCACGTTCGAGGATCAAAGTAAATTTAAGTGAAGGAGAATGTAACGACCCGACAGATCGTTTTGAGATTTAGCATCTTGTTCGACGGTTTGAGAACTTGACTATCTTTATATGATGTATTATGACTTGTGTATATTATTGGTTTTGATGTTCGAGAGGTTCGGGATCGATTTGGGGAGTGATATTTCATTAGAAATTCTTAGTTGGAATCAGGATTTGACTGTTTCAATAGGTTCGTATGGTGATTTTGGACTTAAGAGTATGTTCGGATTTGAATTTGGATGTTGCTGGAAGGTTTTGGCTCTATTTGTCGAAAGATGGCTTTGGTGAATTGGAGAGTTCATAAGTTTGACATGAAGTTAACGCTGCTGTTATTGGACTTGGATTGTGGTTTTGAGACCTTGACTAGGTTCATTTAGTTGGTTGGAACTTGTGTGTAAAGTTTGATTGTGATCCGGAATATCTATGTGTGATTCGAATGAGTTTGGCGAAGTTAGAATATTTGAAAGCAAGATAATAATTTTGATCTTCGCGTCGTAGTTTTGATATTATTTGCAGTGTTTTGAGACTTTGGATAAGTTTGGATATTATATTTGGGGTTGTTGGTATGACAGGATTCATAGGTGCTCGGAAGTCATCCAGGATGGTGTTAGACCATTTTAGCTGAGTTTAGAACTGTTGTATTGCAGGTGCTCTACAGCATTTCGTGATCCCGGAGCCAGGCTCGCGATCGTGGAGAGTAATCTTGGTTATTTGATAATGGTGCATCGCGTTCACGGTTCAGGTGCCGTGTTTGCGATGTGTGTTTGGGAGCTGGAGTTGTGTTCTTCGGGTCACATGATTGTTTTCTCATTCACCTGGTTGTGATAAGCTTAACATCGCATTGGCATAAAATCGGACCAGAACTGGGGGTTTTGGCTTTCGTGTTCGCGTGATGGTGCTCGCATTCACGGTTTGTTGGTTTGTTTGCTTTCATGATCATGGCACATAGATGTCACACCCCAACCTAGGAGAGGCGTGGCTGGCACCTGGTGCTGTACTGGCTCGGGCAAACCATTATGTAACTCATGATCATTCGACATAAACTAGAACATATGAAGGCCAACTTTGTTGAAATCATTCTTTCTACAAACTATTATGAGTCAACATGGCCACAACTCGTGATATATATACTATAAGTGCGCAAGTGTCATGTTAGTGAGCCATTATACTCAAAACATATCTTTATGTATGGGGCAAGGAAGCCACTATGAGTATCGACACCGAAAAACCCAGAAGGAAACATAAATGAGGGCCGACCAGGCCACTGACATACTGTACATAATGAACATTTGTTCACAAAGCCTCTACGAGTATCGGACATCGAAATATCGTTGGGATAGGGCCCCAGTCTACCCATAAGTCAGTAACGAAACTCTGACACCATCACTTATAGAATTAGCTGCACTCCGAATGAAGTGGAGTCTTGACGATCCTTCGCCGAACGCCAACCTCGTCTATTATGTGTCAACCTGATTACTTACACCGGCAGGCATGAATACAACGTCCACAAGCAAAGGGACGTCGGTACTAAGAATGTACCGAGTGTATAAGGTAGAAATAAAACATGACAACAAGATACTATCACTGAGAGGGATAAGAGACAACTTGTAACCTCTGACTTGCCGCTGAGGGCCATAACATTATTGTTATATTAACTGCCCAACTGATCAGTGGCAACAACCCGATCGGCTATAGATTGTGGTAAATGAAGATGCATAACTGCGCAATCGGTCATAGCTTGGCGGTAAATAAAGATGGATAACTGCCCAACCGGCCATAGATCGGTGGTAAATAAAGATGCATAACTGCCCAACCGGCCATAGATCGGTGGTAAATGAAGATGCAGAACTACCCAACCGATCGTAGCTCAGTGGTAAATGAAGATGCATAACTTCCCAACTAGTCGTAGCTCGGTGGTAAATGAAGATGCATAACTGCCCAACCGGTCGTAGCTCGATGGTAAAAGTGCATAACTGCCCAACCGGTTGTAGCTTGGTGGTAAGATAAGATTACAATAGCCAAATCTCTATACATGCTATTTATGTATGCATAACATCAATTCTTGTTCTCACGAAAGTGTAAAAGTTTTAGAGAAACTTTTAAGATCATTAAGACTTCCTTCGGAGTGACGTAAGGTCGTTAAATCTCTGATTCCATTATGAATACTAACATCATCACCATAAGCATCAACAAGACTTAGAATTTGATACCTAATGTACTTGAACAACATCATGCAGAAGTGAATGACGTAGGTGTCCCATCTTACTAATAGTGGAGTTATTTTTCAACAATGTTCGTTTATATTTCTCTTTATCTTAAAACATGCCAAGAGAATAAAAGATTTAGCCTTAACATGCCTGGTCTTAACCCACTGGCTCAAGAGCTCAACTTGTATCCGATTCACGAATTATACGATAACAAGAATGATACTATCGTCAATTATACGAACTATTCTCTTAATCGCATAACGGAAGGTAACCTATCCTATAACAAAACGGACACCATTTCCCCTACTATTATCATTCTCTCAAGCCTATTACAAGCAAGGTAACACAACAACATAACCAACAACTCTTATAACAAGTTTTACAAACCAAACAACGATACATCAAGCGGCAAGCTCGGCTATGATTATCAAACCCACTTCTTCAATATTTTATTTCCTTTAAAACACATCTCAATGATAAAAACAACAATATACTCAAGTCACTCCAACTATTTCCAGTCACTTTGAGCAACCAAACAAGCTCAACAAACCCATACCACATGACAAATGACTCAAATGCACCATTCGTCCATTACTTCCATCTTAAAACGACTAAGTATAACACATCAACATGTCTATATATATAGAAAGGAAGAAGGATTTTACCTTATAATACCTTCATATATTCATAACTATAACTCAGCACCACCTTTAACAACTATAAATACCAAGAACAATGTCAACATATTATACAATATACTCAACAAGTTGCTTTCATCATCTACTCTTCAACTTACAACTTGCAACAACTAACATGATTAAATCATCCAAAATTTCCGGCACACAAACGACCACATTCATATAATTTTCAGCCTTATATCCATCATAAAAACAACATTACGCAGCCCAAAACATCTCAAGAACATCACAAAAAACATTCGAGTGTTATCTTGCAACATCTTAACCAAACAACCTAGCTAGGGCTTATATATGATCAAATCTATGTAGGAGAAGAGGAACTTACCTTTAAAAAGCAAGAAAAACTTCAAGAACAACTCTCCTTAAACTTGAAAGAACTCACAACTCAACAACAACAACATATAAGTGATCTACACCACTTCTACAACACTTTTAATGAAGAACTTAGGTAGTTTGGCCTTGGATTTGTGTATGAACCTTTAAGATATGCTTAGAGAAATCTTAGAGGTGCTTCGAGGTTTGGTTTTCTCAAAAATGAGACTTAGAGATGAAGGCCACTTTATATAACAAGATAAGCCTCCATCGACTTTGTGGATCTCAAAGGGAGCTGATTCCGTAGCCTCGCAGAAACGCTAATATCTCTCTACTCTCATGTTATATTGAAGAACGATTTAATGTGTTGGAAACTAGAATTGTAGATCTTCAATTTATGCGTGGATCACCCCTTAATTGAAAGTTCATTTAGAGAAACTCTTAGTGACATTAGACCCAAACTTTAACGAATTTATGAATGTAACTTGCGACAACTTTTGCCGTCTTTTGTTTTACAACTCGCTTGACTTCACAAATTAACATATGAATATTACATGATTAAAATACCTCATAATATTACCTTTTTAGTATGTTAATAACTCCTAGTTTTACCCCCAAGGTTACAGGTTACAACATTCCCAACGTGCCGGCTTTCGATGAAACTTATTTTCTTCGAGTCATTCAACTTCTAACCCTCTTGCTATTTGCTGATCATGATCTTAAACCTTTTTAACCTCTAAGGTAACATGATTAAATTACTTTATATAATCTCAAGGATTATCTCATTTTTTAGCTTACGTCAATTGACTTACGACGTACTTAATATATAAAACTGCGAGATGTAACATCATTCCCCCTTTTGGAACATTCATCCTCGATGTTGAACTGATGCGCTTACCGGCCTTATATCTTATCAGCTCATAAGAACGCTTTAGTAAAGTTCATGCCTTCTAGGAAACCATTATATAAACCAATTCAAAACTCAAGGCATTCCCCCTTTAGGCTTCTTCCATTCATTAGAACTGACCTTGCATATTCGGTATGCACAATCTGATATGACCTCAAACTGTTCCACATTATCTAGAACCCTTTCTACTAATGCTCTTACCTATTGTATTAGCCATTTTACTAACTGTAGCCTTTCTCACTACAATTATCTTTGTGTCAGTAACAAATGTAAGTCCTGACTCAACTCTAATGACTCAGCTCTGCATCACGATTTGGATTTGAAAGAAGGGTAATAGACTCCTTAATACCTTGTAGCTTCTTATTTATATAATTTGGTGCACAACACATTCATAAACAAAATTCTACTAGATACTACTTTGTAGATTCCCTAGGACAGACCTTCTCTAATACCAATTTGTCACACCCTAACCTAGGTGAGGTGTGGCTGGCACCCAGTGCCGCACTGGCCCGAGCAAACCACTCTGTAACCCATGATTGTTCGACGTAAAATAGAACATACGCAGGCTGACTTGGATGAACTCATTCTTTCTTTAAATATATATACTGTAAGTGGGAAAGCGTCGTGTTAGCGAGCCATTATACTCAAAACATATCTATATGTGTGGGCCGAGAAGACTACTATGAGTATCGACACCAAATAGCCCAGAAGGAAACATAAACAAAGGCTGAACCAGGCCACTGACATAGTTTAAATAATGAACCTCTGTATAAAAGTTAATAAGAGTATCTGACAACGAAACGTGGTCAAGATAGGGCCCCAGACTACCCATAAGACTGTAGCAAAACTCTAACACCATGACTAATAGACTCAGTTGCACTCCGAATAAAATGGAGTCTTACCAATCCTTCATTAAACGGCAACCTCGTCTAATATGAGCGCTCATCGAACTGGTTACCTACACTTGCAGGCATGAATGCAGCATCCACAGGCAAAGGGACATCAGAATGAAGAATGTACCGAGTATGCAAGGTAGAAATGAAATATGACAATAAGATACTATCATTGAGAGGGATAAGAGTCAACCTATAACCTCTAACTTGCCGCTGAGGGCCATAACATGTATAATAAGTCCAATCTCGTGTATATACATACATACATACATACATACATACATACATACATACATATATACACGTAATTGCCCAACCGGTCGTAGCTCCGTAGTAAATAAAAATTCATAACTTTTCGACCGGCCGTAGCTCGGTGGTAATGAAGATGGATAACCGCCTAAACGGTCGTACCTCGATGGTAAATAAAAATGCATAACTGTCCAACTGGTCATAGCTAGGTGGTAAATGAAGATGCATAACTGCCCAACCGGCTGTAGCAAGATGGTAAGATAGGAGTACAATAGCCAAATCTCTATACGTGTTATTTATGTATGCATAACATAAATTCTTATTCATACGAAAGTGTAAAAGTTTTTTAAGATCTTTAAGACTTTCTTCGGAGTGACGTAAGGTCGTTATATCTCTGATTATATTATGAATACTAACATCATCACCGTAAGTATCAACAAGACTTAGAATCGATACCTAATGTACTTGAAAAACTTCATGAGGAAGTGAATGATTTGGGTGTTACTAATTACTAAGAGTGGAGTTATTTTGGAATAACATTCGTTTATATTTCGTTTTATCTTAAAACATGCCAAGAGAAGAAAAGATTTGGCCTTAACATACCTGGTCTAAACCCAGTGGCTCAAGAGCTCAATTCATATTAGCTTCACAACCTATACGATAACAAGAATGATACCATTGTCAACCATACAAACAATTCTCTTAATCACATAACGGAAGGCAACCTATCTTACAACGAAACGGACAACATTTCCCCTGTTTTTATCATTCTCTCAAGCCTACCATAGGAAAGGTAACACAATAACACAACTAGCAACTACTATAACACGTTTTACAACCCAAACAATGATACAACAAGCAGCAAGCTTGGCTACGATTATCAAACACACTTCTCCACTATTTTCTTTCCTTCAAAACACATATCAATGACAATGAGAACAATATACTCAAGTTACTCCAACAATTTTCATCCAGTTTAAACAACTAAACAAATCCACACAACACAACAAATGACTCAAATACACCATTCCTCCGTTACTTCCATCTTAAATCGACTAAGTATAACTACAACATCAACATGTCTATATACATAGAGAGGAAGAGAGGTTTTTCCTTGTAATACCTTCATACATTCATAACTACAACTCAGCACCACCTTCAATAACTATACATACCAAGAACAATGTTAACATGCTATACAATATACTCAAAAAGTTGCTATCATCATCTACTCTTCAACTTACAACTTATAATAACTAACATGATTAAATCATCTAAAATGTCCAGCACACAAACAACCACATTCATATAATTACCAGCTTTATAGTAATCATAAAAATAATATTAGACAGCCCAGTACATCTCAAGAACATCACAAATAACTTTCGAGTGCTATCTTGCAACATCTCAACCAACAACCTAGTTAGGGCTTAGATATGATCAAATCCATGTAGGAGAAAAGGCACTTGCCGTTAAATAGCAAGAAAAACTCTAAGAAAAACTCTCCTTAAACATGAAAGAACCAACAACATCATATAAGTGATTTTCATCACTTCTACAACACTTTAATGAAAAACTTAGGTGGTTTGGCCTTGGATTTGTGAATGTACCCTTAAAATGTGCTTAAAGAGAATTTAGAGGTACTTGGAAGTCTGTTTTGGTAAAAAATGAGACTTAGAGACAAAGTCCACCACTTTATATAACAATATAAGCTTCCACCATCTTGGTGAGTCCCAACGGGAGTTGATTGCGTAATCTCGCGAACGCGAATATCTCTCTACTCTGACGTTGTATTGACAAACGGTTTAATGCGTTGGAAACTAGACTTGTATATATTCAATTTGACGGTTGGTCAACCCTTAAATACAAGTTCATTGAGAGAAAATGTCACCCGAATTTTAACGAATTTATGAACGTAACTTGCGATAACTTTTGACGTTTTTTGTTTAACAACTCGCTTAACTTCAAATTTTAACATACGACTATTATACAATTTAAATACCTTTTAATATGACCTTCTTATTATGTTAAGAACTCCTACTCTTACCCCAAAGGTACGGGTTATAGCATTCCCAACTTGCTGACTTTTGACAAAACTTATTTTCTTCGACTCTTTGAATTTCTAACCCTCTTGGTACTTGCTGATCATGATCTTAAACCTTTGTAAACTCCAAGTTAACATGATTAACTTACTTTGTATAATCTCAAGGATGATCTCATTTCTGAGCTTACGTCAATTAGGTTATGACGTACTTGACGTATGAAAGTACGATATGTGACATCAGACGCGATTGTGTAGACTATTTTCTGGAGCAGTAGTATTTGTGCTTCGCGAACGCGAGGCTTGTGCCGTCTTCGCGAAGGGTATTTCTTGGCAGAATATATAAGTGTCATTTTTTAGAATTTTTACCCATTCTTTCATATTTTGAGCCCTAGACTTGGAGATGGACGATTATTTATGGAAATTTTCATACAAGGCAAGAGGATAAGTGATTTTTTACTTATTTGTGATTGTATTTCAAGAATCTACATGGATTTGTACACCTAAGATATGGGATTTTGAAAGGAAATTTAGGATTTTTGTCTACACATTAAGAGAGTGTATTTTGGCGTATTGACCATCGATTTGGACCCCAATTTGCAAACTAATTATATATTTGGACTTGACGTGTTATAGGTCATCTGTTTTTGTATTGGGTTCGGTTTCGAGCACGAGGGCCTAGGTTGACTTTTGTTGTCTTTTTGAAAATTTATCAAAGATCAAGTATTGCGGTTTGGGATCACTTCCTATAGAATTGTTTGACTTTTCTTGATTTTTCATATGGTTTGGATTTGCGTGATTGGAGGGCTAGAGCAAGATTTTGATGCGATTTATGGTTGAAGCTAGCTCGATAAGAGGTAAGTCTCATGGGTAACCTTGTTAAGAGGGAAACCCTTAGGATTTCATTTGATTCCCTAAGGATTTGATTTGATTGCTATGTGTTTAAGGTATGGGGTGGTGTATATACGGGGTAGCGAGAGCATATGAACTTACCAAGTCTATCATGCCGGGGTTGGAATTGAGGTACTTTATGCCTTGTTCTGATTAAGTGCTCATCTTGATTCATGATTTATTTGCTTTATATGAATATACTCGCTCTCTTATTCTTTCTAGAGATCATGCCTAGGTTTTTGATTATTATGAAGGTATGGAAGCTTATTCTTGATATGTTGAAGTGCTTGATCATCCATAGTCATATAGAAATTTTATAATTACATATTCACATAACTGTTATTAAGTCCTAGTGCATCTTTTATCTATTAATTTTTGGCATATGCACATGTATTATATTTGGATATTGATTTGGACTGAGATTATGGCACAAAAGGCAAGGTTGTGCAGTTGAAATACAATTCTTGATGAGCGAATGTTTGATTATAAGTGAGCTATCAAGATCTTTTTTTGTGCTTGGATTTGGTACCGTCCCTACGGAGTCAGGTGATTATCCCTGTTATTTTGGACCCTGTAGTGTGGTCGATACATGAATATTGTATCGGGTTGCAGTGATAGATAAATTTTGTATCGGGGTACATGGATCTTGTATTAATCATGGTAAAAGATAGAGTCTTGAGCATGCATAGACATCCTTGATTCATTTAGAAGCATTCATTTAAGGCTAACTGATGCATGTCACCTATATATGCTAGTTGGGAGCCTTGACTCCATCGATTGAAGCATGCCATATTTAACTACTATATCTAACCAGTGTTATGATTATCTCTTGGATTGGAATAAGCATGCTTTATACTTGTCGATTATTGACATCTTTGATACCTGTTATTCATGGGGATATTTATTGTTTCAGTTCAAAGTCTCTGTTATTTATTTGTGTTGTAAGTATCTTGATGCCTATAACCTCGCCACCGCTTCTTCGAGGTTAGGCTTAGGCTTGATACTTTCTGGATATCGACTGTGGTATACTCATATTATGCTTTTGAACATCTATTTGTGAAGATCCTCAGGTGGTTCTAGTGGAGCCTCTTGTTGAGCCTAGGCGATTGCTCAGAAATTTAGGGCGAGCTACACTGTATGGATTCTTTTTCACATATAGTTTTGATTTTGTATTCAGACTTGTACTTATACAGTAGTTGCTTGTGTATTTGTGTTACCTAGTTCTTGGGGGTTGTACCGTTTTGTTGTCGTGTTTGGATCATGTTATGTTTATATCAGATATTATATATTTTGAGATTATTTCTATCTTTATTTATGATATAACTCTATTAATTAAAGGAATCTGAACTATATTCTGTTGATTGTGAGTTCGCTTGCTAGCAAGTACGGTTAGGCGTCATCACGACCTGAGTTGAAATTTTGGGTCATGACACTCCTTTACGCAAAGGAATTTTTTGCTCATTGGAAAAACAACAACAACAACAACAAAAACAACAGCAACAATAACAACAAAAAACCTAGTGAAATTCCACAAGTGGGTCTGGTGAGGGTAATGTTTACACAGACCTTACCTCTACCTTATAAAGGTGGAGAGGTTGTTTAAGATAGACCCTCAGCTCAAGAACGATGAAAGGAAGCAATACCAATTAATAGCAACGATAAGGTATAAGGTAGCGGAAGCAAAGGGCAAAACATGTAATAACCAAGATCAAAGAATACGAGAATACAAGACTAGTGCCAACTAATGGTAATAGTGATGCACCGTGTACTAATTAGGAGCTAGGAATAGGAAAATACAAGACTAGTGCTTTTACTACTAGTAGGACAAGGAGAAACTCTCGACTACCTGTCAACCCATAACTTAAATTCTCGACCTTCACACTTTTCCATCGAGGGTGATGTCTTTAGTAAACTGAAACAGTACCATGTCATGCCTAGTCACCTTTCTCCATCAATTCTTAGGCCTCCATCTACCCCTTTCCAGCCTGCTAGGTCAACCTCTCACACCTCCTCACCGGGGCATCGGTGCCTTTCCTTTTCACATGCCCGAACCATCTCATCTTCGATTCTCGCAACTTGTCTTCACAAGATCCACTTCTATCTTGTCCCCTAATAACTTCATTCATGGTCTTATCTTTCCTAGTATGCCCACACATCTATCTTAACATTCTCATTTCTTCGGCTCTCATTTTCTAGATATGATACTTTTTGACTGGCCAACCTTCGGCTCCATACAACATAGTCGATCAAACTATCATTCTGTAGAACTTATGCTTAAATCTTGGTGACACATTCCTATCGCACAAGATACCAAATACAACCTCTATTTCATCCACCCCGCTCCAATACAATATGTAATATCCTCATCAATCTCCCCGGTACCTTATATTATGGACCTAAGGTATTTAAAACTATCCTTCCCGGGGATGACTTGTATATCAAGATTCACGTCCACTTCTTCTATGTGTTCCAACACTGAATTTGCACTCCAAGTATTCTCTTGAGAATAAGATAAGTCTCGCATGGTCGTCGTCGTTACTAGTTCGACTTCAGTTAAATGATTTGATTGTGTTTTTGTAATGGTCATTTAATTTTTTCTCCATTTAACTTTTTTCATTACTTTTTCGTACATAGCCACCTAAAGCCATTTTACGTAAACATGTTACCAGGAAGGCTGTAACTTACAAAAAGTTACACCTTTTCGTGTCACTCAACTTGTTGACTATAAGTACTTGGTGGTTTACTCAGATTTACCTAACGAAAATTATGTACTTTTTTCTTCTTTTCTGCATTGATTTCAAATACAAATAAATGTAATTTGTTAACGCTATTTGCCACTAGTATCAACCATCAGCAACCACCTCCACTACAAGCCATCACCGCTAATCACCTCCACCTCGTAACCACAACCATAAATCACTACTCTCACAGCCAACCAACCACCATTAGTGGCCACCTCATAGCCATCATCTTGCCACCATAACACAACTACTACTAGCTATTATTGCATAATCACCATTACCAATCTCTTCTACTAACCACGATCACCACCAACCATGATCACAACAACTTCCAGCTATCATTCCATCAACACCACTGGCAGTCTCCTCTGTCAACTATGATCATACCAGCTATCACCTTACGATTATCATTGCTAGCCACCCTTGACTACCAGTTGCCTTCGTTGCCACCTTTTAGCTAGAGCATGTTTAATCAAATAAATAGTTATTATTACAAAGCAAAGCATATTGTTTCCCATCACACTGTATTTCTTTTTTACTACGATGTGATTATGTGTTTTTTTGAGTCAGGGTGTTTACCCTAAAATACGGGTAACAATTGAATTTATACGTGGTATTAAGGATACGTGAAATGATTTGACACAATGTAAAATGTAACAATAAGTAAAGATGTACTTAAATGAATAAGAGAATAACCAAACCGTTGAGGTTGAGTGAATTTTCCGTGATGGAGTAATTTGCAATGAAAAGTAAATAATTTAGGCAAGAGATAGACAGAAAATTGAGAATTAGTATTGCTGGTAACGTGTGTTGTGTGTACAATAAAAACCAAGTATCCCTTTATAGGAAAGAAGAGAGTCCTACCTATGGTAAAAGACTTAATTACAGGATGAATTAACTTAATTATAGGGCGAATTATCCCTAAAAATACTGGTCTAACGTCTCTGATGATTGGGGCCGTAATTCCTGCCGAGATTTCTGTGTACCACGAGATTTCCGGCCTCTTCGTTATACGAAGCTGATACTTTTACCATAAAATGCCTTTACCCAAACCGGTCTCTACCGCCTTACTCCGACCGTTCTGGCTCCGATCCAATGATGTCCGACCTCAAACTTTCCTTCCTGAAGTGCTGGCTCCGTTTCAAAGCAGTCCGACCCCGGACTGTACTCGCGATCGATCTTCCTTGTGTGCTCGATTGTATCCGACCCTATACAGATAGTCCCCTCGTTTATTGGAGAGTAATGACAAGAAACGATATGAACTGCCGCCTTTCAAGATTAGGTCAAGCAATAGCACACTCATTGACACAAAATCTGAAGTGTCAAATCACTCAATCTTAAAAAATGTTTTGTTGGTGGGTGACGGCAGCGCCATGACGCACGTGACTGCTGTCAAAGGAAATCATTGCGTTTCCTAGCTAGCGACAAACCCTGCAACTTCTGCAAATACCATTTAATGCTCCCCTACCTCGTGCTCTGAACCGCCGTTTCTGAGAAAGTATAAATAGCTCCCCTATCCTCTTGTTTCCAAACTTTACTTTGCTCAAACAATTTTTCCGCTTTAGTTCTCTGCATCTTTGCACTACAAAACTTCTCTTGCACATCATAATCCTTTGTTCCCGCTATCATCACTTCAATTGCAATGGCGAAAACATCTAAGTCTGTTCCACAAAAACAACAACCTTCATCTTCTCAGCCCGCTGAAGAGGCTGAGCCCGTTCATGTTGAGGAAACTTCCGCGGAACCCCCTTTGAAAGCCTTCGTACCTGTTGGATGCTTTATCGGCTACGACTTCAAAGTCAAGAAACCTTCTTCAGTACCCGGCAGGGGCAAACCGATCTCAATGTACATTAGCTCAATCACCCACAAAATCCTTGACAGGGTGAAGGCGGAGTGCAAATGGACCGACAAGGATGTGGTAGTCCCCTCTCCGAACGAGGCGATTACCACCTATGTGGAAGGTGTACCTAAGCTTCTATACGATCCCTTCACGTTGGGATCCTTGGACCCCATAATCGTCACCTTTTGTAAAAGGTATAATGTCACTCTGGGCCAGGTTTATCCCTCCGTTTGGCGGATAATCCACCTTTTCCGTTTTTTCATGAGTAAAGTCGAGGGGGCAATCCCTTTACTGTTGACCACCTACTCCGGTTATATAGTCCCCGAATGTTTCGAGGGGGACTAATAAAACTTGCTCGCAGGGCCAGCAAGGCTCCGCTCTCGAGCATCGATGAAGATAAGGACCGGGGTTGGATGAGCCGGTTTGTTCGAATAAGAACTTCCGACTTGATCCCCACAGAAGACATGTCATTCCCTGAAAAGTGGAACCTGAAACGTAAGTGTCATTTTCCTTACTTAAAAACATATGTTGCTTTCCTTCTAGTGCTTAATCGATATGTTTTGTAAGGTGCAGCCGTTTCCCAGACGCCGGCTGTAATTCATCATTTGGAGGAGTGGGTCCAGAGAGTAGTGGCTCAAAGAGCCTACTCGGAGCGAGCCTGGCGGGAAATATCGAAAGGCCTTTGGGAGGCCAAAAATCATGGTGAGCTCGGTCATATTTTCCTTTCTCATTTCAAGTGATCGACGTTATTACTAACTCTTTCTCTTTTTTGCAGGCCTCTCGAAAGATGCTGAGTTGAGGCAGACACTCACCGGTGGGGAAGCTTCTTGCCCTCCCCCTGTATCGGAGAAAGAGGGGGGAAAAAAGAGAAAAGAAATCCCCGGTCCTGCAGAGCCAGAGAAAAGGAAAGGCAGGAGAAAAATGATGGCTCGTAAACCCAAAGCCACCGGCCCGACCATCCAGCTGAGTGATGACTCCGAGGGGGAGAGAAACCCTGATACTCCAAATAACGAACCACCTCGGATAGTCCCCGAGCCAACGGTTGGTGAGGTTTGCATCCCTCGAGCGGAGGATCTCGAGGCGAGGACAAAGACCGGGATTCAGGCCGATACAGGGGAGGCAGCACAAGGGATCTCGGACCTCCCGGAGATGATGTATTCACCCTCTTTTTCGGAGGCAACCCTGAATGAGGCCCAGGCTGCAAGAATGCACACACCGAGTAAAGGCCCGGTTGTAGCTGGAGCCTTTGAAGAGTTTTTCGATGGGGTGCCATCGGCTGATACCTTCGGGCTTGAAGTGCCAAGAAGAAGCCCCCCCGCCGAAACGAGCGTGGTATCTGTCGGTACCAAATTGGTCGACAGATTTCCTGCTCTAAGTTCCAACCCCGATCGGAAGAGGGTGATAAAGTTTGCCGTTCCCGAGGATGCTCGAGTATTGGGTGTGCCCCTAGGTATGGCCAGCTATCTTCATTGCTTGGTGACCGATGAGGACCAGGCTGCAATGAACGCAGTGGACTGGGCATGCTTATTCAATGAAGCTCAGCAGGCATCGAACTAGGTATGCTTCCTCATATGTTCTATCTGATACCCAATATCCTATCCTTAGATTTGTACTGACTGTCTTAGTATGTATATCTTGTAGTCTTTGGTGCTTCACCCTGAGGCGTTCCTTTGGATAAGGGAAGGAATGACACAAGAACGGGCACAACCTCAGCGGCTCGAAGGCGAGATGTCGAACCTTCGAGCTGAGATGGACTTCATACGGAGGGAGCACAGCAAAGTAGTCGACCAGCTAGGGCAGCAGGTCGACCGATTAGATCAACTCCGGTTCGAGGTGAGCGAGGCTAAGGCTGAGGCCAGTGAATTGAAAACCAAGATTGAAATTTTGACTTCGGAAAAGGAGATCCTCCAAGATCGCCGAATTTCGGAGGCGCAAGAGAGAATTGGAGTTCTGACCAAGAACACCGAATCTCTTCAATACCAAGTCGAGTCGCTCACCCAGGATTGGGGTGTTCTGGTCAACCAGCTGCAAGAAGCAAAGTCGGAGATTGCTACCACCAAGGCTGATGCTGATGATTTGATAGCTCAATATAGAGCCGATGCCGAGGCATCCAGGAGTAATCGAAGATGTTGGTCGAGTATACTAAGTGCTAGACCCGCCTCTCCGTCCTCGAGGAATTGCAAGCTCGGGGTTTCGATCTATCCTTTGAAGTCAATGAAGCAACGAGGATCGAAGCCGAAGCGAGGAAGCAGGCTTTCCCCGAGGAAGATGAAGACGGTTCCGACTAATGTTGCCTGCAGAACGAAGTGTCATTTTTTTGTAACTTAATGTAAAAGGATCCCCTTCTTTGTGTATAAAACTTCTTTATTTTGTTTGACTTTGTCCTGCAATTTTCATATCTTGCAATTTTCCTGCCTTAGCTAGGATCGTAAATTTTCTTCGTAAATATTTCTTTTCTATGACCAACCGAATATGGTCCATATCTCGGCCGGTTAACGAGCTTAACCGGTCTTTACCAAATTTTAAACCGGTTTGGCCTTAGCCTTATCTCAAGTTCGGGGTGGCCTTAATAGGCTTTGTTCATCCCCGAACCTTTTAGTTTGGCGCGTCCTGGGCCTATTAAGGAATCGGGACCATGCCTTAGCAAAATTTGGTCCCTTTCAAATTTCAATGATTTACTTTGTCTTTATCCCTTTTTAAATAATCGAGGTCTTGCCTTGGCAAGCCCCAATCGTCTTCGAATTTTAGCTTAGTTTGGCCGTAGCCTTTTATAAACTGGGGTTGCCTGAGTCGGTCTTACTTCCCTTCGAGTTTTGTTAACTCAATACGGCCTTGGCCTAGTAATCGATTTTGGGGTTTGCCTTGTTAGGTCTTACTCCCCTTTGAATTTAGTGTGAATATTTAACCGATGTTAGCTCTTGATAATGCGATGATAATAAAAGAAGCCCTTGGGCTTAGGAGCACAATATTGGTGCCGAAAAGACTTTATTAATATCCTCATGCTCGTACATCTTTTCTTAAAGAGGGGCAGATCGATCTATTCGGGTACGGTTCCTTTGACTGTTTGACCCTTACATTGGTTCCTAACGATCTTTGTAAAGTCCCCTTGAAATCGAAGCAAGTGAATGAAGATTTCGAAAATAACGAGCAGTCTCTGGTTGTTTGAGGTCGATTGAAATCGAGCACCAAATTTCATGAACTCCGATGAATGATCGATCTAAGTTAGCACGATTCCTGGTTGCCTCATTAAAAACCTTGCCGTAAAACCCAATTTGGCACAAAACCGGTCGAAGGGAAAAAGAGTGCAACGCGTGCTTTCAGTCCTAATGCCTTGTGTTTCCCGGTTCGAGACCGATCCAACTTGCAAGTGTTAGTATCAAATGACACAAAAGAAAAGATGAAATGAATTACCTTAACAATAATACCGCTTCAAGTGGCTCACGTTCCAATTGTTTGGCAGTTGTTTGCCATCCATAGTCCCGAGCTTGTAAGACCCCTTTCCGGTGACCTTCAGGACAGTATAGGGACCTTCCCAGTTCGGTCCCAATTTTCCGTCGTTGGGGTCTCGAGCGTTGGGTGTAACTCTTCTAAGTACCAAGTCCCCAACGTTGAAATATCGGAGACGGGCTCTTCGGTTATAATATCTCTTGATTTTTTGCTTCTGTGCCGCCATCCGAACTAGAGCGGCTTCCCTCTTTTCATCCAAAAGTTCCAGGCTGATGTTCATAGCCTCCCGGTTTGACTCTTCGGTTGCATATTGGAACCTGATGCTCGGTTCGCCCCCCTCAACCGGTATCAACGCTTCGGTGCCATAAACTAAGGAGAACGGGGTGGCCCCGGTGCTGGTTTTTTCGGTCGTGTGATATGCCCACAAGACCTCGGGCAGCATCTCCCTCCACTTTCCTTTCGCGTCGGCTAGCCTTTTCTTCAAGTTCTGGATTATGGTTTTGTTGGTTGACTCAGCTTGACCGTTGCCGCTGGGGTGATATGGAGTCGACAATATCCTCTTAATCTTGTTATCTTCGAGGAACTTTGTTATTTTACTACCAACGAACTGTTTGCCTTATCGCATACGATCTTCGAGGGCATCCCGAACCGGCAAATAATATGGTCCCATATGAAGTCGATCACCTCCTTTTCCCTGACCTTCTCGTAAGCCTGTGCTTCCACCCACTTAGAAAAGTAGTCAGTCATAAAAAGGATAAATTGAGCTTTACCTGGTGCCCGAGGGAGGGGACCGATGATATCCATATCCCACTTCATAAATGGCCATGGCGATAAGACCGTATGCAACGTCTCTTTGGGCTGGTGGATCATCGGTGCATGCCTTTGGCATCTGCTGCACTTGCGTACAAACTCCTTCGCATCTCTTTCCATGTCGTTCCAATAATAGCCGGCTCGAATTATTTTTCGAACCAATGAATCGGAACCGGAATGGTTGCCGCAGGTTCCTTCGTGTATTTCTTTTAAGATGTACTCGGTGTCTCCAGGTCCAAGGCATATGGCGAGAGGAACTCTGAATGTTCTTCTGTATAAAGTTCCATCGTTGGCCAAACAAAATTGGGGCGCCTTTGTGCGTAACGCCTTTGATTCTTTGGGATCTGATGGCAACTTGCCTGAACTAAGATATTCCACGTATTTATTTCTCCAATCCCAGGTCAAGCTTGTTGAGTTGACTTCGGCATGGCCTTCCTCCACCACCGGCCTCAATAACTGCACGACCTTTTCAGAGTCGATTTCTTCATCCTCGACCGACGGGCCTAAATTGGCGAGTGCATCGGCTTCACTATTTTGTTCTCGAGGTATGTGCTGTAAAGTCCACTCTTTAAACCTGTGTAGCGTTACCTGAAGTTTGTCCACGTACCTTTGCATATGCCCTTCTCTGACCTCGAATGTTCTATTTACTTGGTTGACTACGAGGAGCGAGTCGCATTTAGCCTCGGTCACTTCTGCTCTTAGGTTTTTGGCCAACTCTAAACCTGCAATCATAGCCTCATATTCGGCTTCATTGTTAGTCAGCTTTACAGTCTTAATAGACTGTCGAATCGTATTCCCGGTCGGAGGTTTGAGTATGATGCCCAGCCCCGACCCCTTCGAATTCGAGGCGCCATCTGTGAACAAAGTCCACACTCCCGAAGGAGTCCCCGACTTGGTCATGAGTTCTTTCTCGACCTCGGGGATGAGCGATGGCGTGAAGTTGGCGACAAAATCAGCCAGTACTTGAGACTTGATCGAGGTTCGAGGCTGATATTCGATATCGTATCCACTTATTTCGATGGCCCACTTGGCCAATTGACCTGATAGCTCAGGTTTGTGCATAACGTTCCTAAGTGGGTAAGTTGTCACCACGCATGTGGGGTGACACTGGAAGTATGGCTTCAACTTTCTAGAGGCACTCAGCAATGCAAGTGCTAACTTTTCTAGGTGTGGGTACCTAGTTTCGGTCTCTCCTAGTGTTCTACTGACGTAGTAAATGGGAAATTGCGTACCTTGTTCTTCTCGAACCAGGACCCTGCTTACTGCTATCTCCGACACAGCAAGGTAAAGGTACAACTGCTCACCTGCTTTTGGCGTTTGTAGTAAAGGTGGGCTAGAGAGATACCTTTTAAGTTCTTCCAATTCGTGTTGGCATTCCGGTCCCCATGAGAATTTGTTCTTTTCTTCAGCAGGTTGAAGAACTGATGGCTCCTGTCGGACGACCTCGATATGAATCGACCTAGTGCTGCTATCCGGCCAGTCAATTTCTGCATAGCTTTTACGCTGTCGATGACCTTTATGTCTTCGATGGCTTTGATTTTATCGGGTTTGATTTCTATTCCCCGGTTCGAGACCATAAATCCAAGGAATTTCCCTGTGCCTACTCCGAATGCACACTTCTCTGGATTCAATTTCATGTTGTATCTTTTCAGGATGTTGAAGGTTTCCTGCAAATGGCTTAAATGGTCCTCTGCTTGCAGGGACTTAACTAACATGTCATCGATATAAACTTCCATTGTTACTCCTAGTTGTTTTTCGAACATCTTATTTACTAGGCGTTGGTAAGTAGCCCCTGCGTTTTTCAGCCCGAAAGGCATCACGTTATAGCAATAAGTGTCATACTTAGTGATGAAGGATGTTTTTCTTTATCATCCTTGTCTATTTGTATCTGGTTATACCCAGAGTAGGCGTCGAGAAAACTAAGAGTCTCGTGGCCAGTGGTAGCATCGATCATGCGATCGATGTTGGTCAAGGGGAAAGAGTCTTTGGGGCATGCTTTGTTTAGATCCTTATAGTCTATACACATTCTAAGCTTGTTTTCCTTCTTAGGAACTACGACTACATTAGCTAACCATTCTGGGTACTTAACCTCTCGAATGGATCCTATATTCAAAAGTTTAGTTACCTCGTCTTTGATGAAGGCTTGTTTGGCTTCGGACTGAGGCCTCCTCTTTTGCTTGATCGGCCGGAATTTTGGGTCGACGCTTAGCTTGTGAGTTGCAATTTTCGGTGGTATGCCTGTCATGTCTAGATGGGACCAAGCAAAAGAATCTTCGTTAGCTGAAAGGAAATTAATTAATTTGGCTCTGAGCTTGGAGTTTAAGCCCGAGCCTAGGTATACCTTTCGATCGGGTGCATCGCTGCGGATTGAAATTTGTTTGAGCTCTTCGACTGTCGATTTGGTTGCGTCGGACTCGTCGGGGGCAATAAATGATCGGGGGATCCCGTAATTATCGACGTCAAGTTGATCCTGTTCACCCTCGTTTGTTGAGGGTGGCCTCTCTGATTGCTATTGGGTCTTTTGGGAAAGAGCGGTCGGCTTTGACGTTGCCTCTTCCACTGCGAACATTTCCCTCGCAGCATGTTGTTCTCCATAAACGGTGACGACCCCATCAGCTGATGGGAATTTCAACATTGATGCAATGTTGAAGGTACGACTCTGATGTCGTGGATCCAAGGCCTCTTGAGCAAGGCGTTGTATCTCATATCGCCCTCGATCACGCAGAATCTCGTCGCCCGGACAGTACCAGCGATGTTCACCATCAACGTTATCTCACCTTTGGTTGTTTCTGAATCCATGTTAAAACCGTTGAGGACCCGAACTTCGGAGATAATCTGGTTTGATAATCCCAGTTGTTCGATGACCCAAGACCGAATTATATTAGCTGAGCTTCCGGGGTCGATAAGTACACGCTTCACCCGGGTTTTGTTCACTAGCATGGATATCACCAACGTGTCGTTATGGGGTTGCATAATCCCTTCGGTATCTTTATCGCTGAAGTATAAGGCCCCCTCTGCTGCGTAATCCCGGGTACGTTTTTCTCGGGTGATAGATATTTTAGTGCGCTTCAACACTGGGCCTTGGGGTGCATCTACCCCTCCGATTATCATGTTGGTTGTGTGCTGCGGCTCTTCTTGATTTGCTGGTCTGTTTCTGTTTTCGTAATGGTTCTTGGCCTGATTGCTTAAGAACTCCTGAAGATGCCCGTTCTCGAGCAACCGGGCTACCTCCTCTCTCAGCTGCCGACAATCCTCCGTTCTGTGCCCATGTGTACCGTGATATTTACATATTAGGGGACTCCGAGATGATCATCTTCTAACCTGATCTTCGACTGATACCGTATGTCAGCCCAAGTGACAGCCGGGTATTCAATCAAACTTTGCTTGAGCTGTTGAGAAGCTGTTGAGCTTCGGGCATTGAGTCCCTGAGTAAAGGCCTGTACGGCCCAATCATCGGTCACCGGTGGTAAATCCATTCGCTCCATTTGAAAGCGCGACACAAACTCTCTCAGCATCTCGTTGTCTCTTTGTCTGACTTTGAACAAATCTGATTTTCTTGTTTCGACTTTAATGGCACCTGCATGGGCCTTAACGAAGGTATCTGCAAGCATGGCGAAGGAATCGATGGAGTTTGTGGTAAGTGTGATACCACGTCATCGTTCCCTTAGACAGGGTCTCCCCGAACTTTTTCAAAAGGACGGACTCAATTTCGTCATCTTCGAGATCGTTCCCTTTTATGGCGCATGTGTACACCGTTACGTGTTCATTCGGATCTGATGTCCCGTTGTATTTGGGGATCTCCGGCATGCGAAACTTTTTGGGTATAGGTTTCGGGGCAGCGCTCGATGGGAAAGG
>MCJB01051386.1:387603-405401 GCA_002018475.1 Nicotiana obtusifolia | reverse complement strand
TTCCCCCCCCCCCCCTCTAGCGTTATTCATTTATTCTAACAATGTGGGGTCGGGAGAGAGAGTAGAGGGAGGCCAAGAGGCCTCGAGACTCTGGCACATATAGTGTTTCCCTTGCCCTAGTTGCATCCCGTCATGGTAGAGGCCATGTGAGCCATCCTGTTCATTCAGCACTTCTAAATTCCAGCGGTATTCCGACTACTCCCAGGCCTCAGGTTTCCCATTATGCACTGTGGCTAGTGTACCTCCTGCATGGGGTGCTTTCAGCGGTCTGTCCAGCCAACCAGGCCCGACTCAGTCTCAGCAACCACGTCCTCCGAGAGCTTATTTTGAGTGTGGTGACACTCGTCATATGGTGAGGGATTGCCCCAGACTTAGGAGGGGTGAACCTCCACTGACTACTCAGGCTCCGCGTATTCCATATGGTCCTTAGGCTTCTTAGGTCGTGGTTACTAAACCAGTTACCACTTAACCTGCACAGCCAGCCAGGGGTGGAGGTCAGGCAGGTAGAGGTCGCCCTAGAGGGGGAGGCCATGCTAGATGTTATGCTCTTCCTATTAGGACGGAGGCGGTTGCATCCGACTCAGTTATCACATGTAGTTCTAGTTTGTCATAGGGATGCATCAATCTTATCTGATATAGACTCCATTTATTCCTATGTATCATCTTATTTTGCTCCATATTTGGATGTATCCCGTGATCTTTTGAGTTCTTTTGTCTATGTGTCCATGCTAGTGAGGGATTCCATTGTTGTTGACCGTGTGTACCGGTCGTGTTTAGTTGCTCTTGGTGGTTTTGAGACTAGAACTGACATGTTGTTGCTCAGTATGGTAGAATTTGATGTTATTTTGGGTATGGACTAGTTGTCTCCCTATCATGCTATTCTTGATTGTCACGTCAAGACGGATTACCTTGCCTATGCCGGGTTGACCGCGGTTGGAGTGGAGGGTACTTTAGATTATGTTCCTAGCAGGGTGGTGTCTTTCCATAAGGCACAACGGATTATTGGGAAGGGTGTGAGGCACATATAGCCTTTTGGAGAGATGTCAGTGTTGATACTCCTACGGTTGAGTCAGTTTCGGTTGTGAGGTATTATCTAATCGTATTTCTGGCGGATCTTTCGGGCATGCCGCCCGATAGGGATATCGATTTCGGTATTGATTGCCGGGCACTCAACCAATTTCTATTCCACCATATCGTATGGCCCTAGCAGAGTTGACCGAGTCAAAGGAGCAGTTGAAAGAGTTGCTTGATAAGGGCTTCATTCGGCCTAGTGTATCACCTTGGGGAGCTCATGTCTTGTTTGTAAAGAAGAAGGATGGTGCTATGTGCATGTATATTGATTATCGATAGTTGAACAAGGATACAGTGAAGAACAGGTATCCATTGCCACGTATTGATGACCTATTTGATCAGCTACAGGGTGCCAGAGTGTTCTCAAAGATTGATTTGCAGTCAGGCCATGATCAGTTGAAGATTTGGGAGCCGGATATTCCGAAGACTGCCTTCAGGACTCGGTATGGACATTATGAGTTCCTTGTGAGGTCATTTGGGCTGACCAATGCCCCAGCAGCATTCATGCACTTGATGAACAGTGTATTCTAGCCCTATCTCGGAGCCTAGAGGATCATGAGTAGCACCTGAGGACCGTGCTCCAGACCTTGAGAGAAAAGAAGTTGTATGCAAAATTTTTGAAGTGTGAATTCTGTCTTGATTTGGTGGCGTTTTTGGGTCATGTAGTGTCGATTGAGAGGATCAAAGTAGATCCGAAGAAGATTGAGTAGTGCAGAGTTGGCCCAGACCGTCTTCAGCTACTAAGGTCTAGAGTTTTCTTGGTTTGGAAGGTATTACCGTTGTTTTGGGTCATGGGTGCTCCATTCAGGTGGGTCGAGGAGTGTGAGGAGAGCTTTCAAAAGCTCAAGACTTCTTTGAGTACAGCCGTAATATTGGTGTTGCCTACAGGTTCTGGGTCTTACACTATGTATTGCGATGCGTCACGTGTTGGCCTCGGCATTGTGTTGATGCAAGACGGTAGGGAGATTGCTCTACGCATCTAGACAGCTGAAGGTACATGAGAATAATTATCCTGTCCATGGCCTTGAGTTAGAAACACTTGTTCATGCCTTTAAGATTTGGCGGCACTATTTGTACGGTGTCCCTTGTGAGGTCTATACCGACCACCGGAGTCTGCAGCATCTGTTCAAATAAAAGAACCTTAACTTATGTCAGTGGAGTTGATTAGAGTTACTTAAGCACTATGATATCACCATTCTATATCATCCCGGAAAGGCCAATGTGGTGGCTGATGCCTTGAGTCGAAAGGCGGAGAGCTTGGGCAGTTTAGCATATCTACCGGTAGCAGAGAGACTATTAGCCTTGGATGTTCAGGCCTTGGCCAACCAGTTTGTTAGATTGTATGTTTCGGAGCCGAGTCGAGTTTTGGATTGTGTGATTTCTCAGTCTTCTCTTTACGAACGTCTCAGAGAGTATCAGTCTGACGACCCCCATTTTTTGTCCTCAAGGACACGGTTCAGCACGGCGATGCCTAGGAGATCACTATTGGGGATGACGGTGTGTTACGGATGCAGGGCAGGCTATGTGTGCCCAATGTAGATGGTTTGCATGAGTTGATTCTCTAGGAGGCCCACAGTTCGTGGTGCTCCCCATTCATCTAAGTGACGCTAAGATGTATCAGGACTTGTGGTAGCACTATTGGTGGAGGAGGATGAAGAAGGACATAGTGGAGTATGTGCTCGGTGCCTGAATTGTCAGCAGGTGAAGTATGAGCATCAACGACCGGGTGGATTGCTTCAGAGGCTAGAGATTCCAGAGTGGAAATGGGAGCGGGTTACTATGGATTTTGTTGTGGGGCTCCCACTGACTCAGAGGATGTTTGATACAGTATGGGTGATTCTGTATAGGTTGACCAAGTCAGCTCATTTCATTCCAGTGGTGACTACTTATTCTTCAGAACAACTGGCTTAAGTTTATATTTGTGAGATTCTCCGACTTCAACGCGTGCCAGTATCTATCATCTCGGACCGGGGTACGCGATTTACATCGCGGTTCTGGAAGGCCGTACAACATGAGTTGGGCACACAAGCTGAGTTGAGTACAACATTTCACCCTCATACGGACGGACAATCCAAGCGCACCATTCAGATATTCGAGGATATGCTTCGTGGATGTGTGATGGAGTTTGGGGGTTCTTGGGATCAGTTCTTGCCACTTAAAGAGTTTTCCTACAGCAACGGCTACCAGTCAAGCATTCAGATGGCTCTGTATGAGGCCTTGTATAGGAACGGTGCAGGTCTCTGGTAGGTTGGTTTGAGCGGGCTGAGGCTAGGCTATTGGGTATATACTTGGTTCAGGATGCTTTGGAAAAGGTTAAATTGATTCAACATCGGCTTCGTCAGCCCAATCTAGATAGAAGAGTTATGCGGATTGGAAGGTTCGCGATGTTGCATTCATGGTTGGGGACCGGGTCTTCTTTCGAGTTTCGTCCATGAAGGGTGTTATGAGGTTCAGGAAGAAGGGCAAGTTGAGCCCTAAGAATATCAGACATTTTGGGATTCTTGAGAGGATTGGAGAGTGGCCTAAAAAGTTGCACTGCAACCTAGTCTAGCTATTGGTCATCCAGTATTCCGTGTATCTATGATGTGAAAGTATCACAGTGATTGTCTCATGTGTTGGATTTTAGCTCAATCCAGTTGGACAAGGATTTATCTTATGTTGAAGAGCCGATGGCCATTTTGGACAAGAAGGTCCGAAAGTTGAGGTCAAAGAGCATTGCTTCAGTGAAGGTTCAGTGGAGGGGTCAGCCAGTCGAGGAGGCAACTTGGGAGACCGACCATGACATGCGTAGCCGTTATCCTCATCTTTTCACCACTTCAAGTATGTTTCTATACTCGTTCGAGGACGAATGTTTGTTTTAAAAGGGGGAGAATGAAACGATCCGGCTACTAGTTTTGAGTATTTTAGCCCCGATCCCCTATTTATTGCCTCCTCTATATTGTATTATGGTTCTGTGACTTGCTAGGGGTGTTTGGTTTTGGTTCGGGTGAGTTTTAGAGTGAAATAGGACACTTAGTCCTTATGTTGGAGCTTTAAGTTGAAAGAGTTGACCGTAGTTTGACTTTTTTGTAGACGACTCCGGGATGGTTGACGGTTCCAATAGCTCCATATGATGATTTTGGACTTAGGAGCATGTTCGAATCTTGATTTGGAGGTCCATAGGTCATTTCGGCGTGAATTAGCGAAAGTTAGAAAGTTGAAGGTTTGGAAGATTTGGAAAGTTTAACCAGGAGTTTTCTTTATTGATATCAGGGTCGGATTTCGATTGGAAAAGGTGTGCCATGTCATTTATGGTCACGTGGGCCCGGGGTGTAATTTGGATTAAATCCAGAACAAGTTTAGACCTTGTGTGATTGCTGAAGGTTGCTGTGTTTGGTGCAATCGCACCTGCTCATTTAGGGTCGCAGGTGCGGGGCCCACAGAAGTGAAAATGGCCTTGCCCAGCTGGGACCGCAGGTGCGGTCATTTGTCCGCAGAAACTGAATCGCAAATGCGGAGGTGGGCATTGCAGAAGCAGAAATTGGGAAGGCATTGGGCAGGACAGCAGGTGCTGTCGCTTTTTTCACAGAAGCGGGTTCGCAGAAGTGGAACCCCTGAAGTTAAGTTGGAACCACACCTGTGATGGATTTTCCGCAGGTGCGACCCTAGGCCTGCAGAAGCGAGAATCGCTAGGCAGAAACGGGGTCTTCGAGGGTTTGAATTTCATAATCCATTTTGGACCTAGAGAGCTTGGTTTGTGGCAATTTTTCGGGAGATTTTCAAGGAAATCATTGGGGTAAGAAATTCTAGCTTTGTTTTGGTTAAATTACACGAATCTATTATTAATTTCATTATTTAATTAGTGATTTGAGTTGGAAATTTGAGGAAAATTTTGAGAAACTTCTTAGGCTAAAATTTGGGAATTTGAAAGGCGATTTGAGGTCAGATTTGAGTAATTCTTGTATGATTGGACTTGTTATCGAATGGGTGTTCGAATTTTGTAATTTTGGTCGGGTTTCAAGACGCGTACCTGGGTTGACTTTTTATTTCTTTGTAAAGATGGTAACTTTATTATTCAAAATAGTTTTCTATAGTTTATATTTATGGTATGAAGTTGTTTTGGCTAGATTCGAGCCGTTCGGAGTTGGATAATCGAGGGAAAAACTTAGTAGTTGATTGAGTTAGTGTGTTTTGAGATAAGTGTCCTGCCTAACTTCATGTGGGGTAATTACCTTAAGGATTGGTGTTTTTCGTGATAAATGTGATGTGTGAAAGCCATGTACGCAAGGTGACAAGTGTGTGCAATGGCAAAATATGGAAATTTACTGGTTTTAGCTAGGTAGATTCCTTTCATTCCTCAATTGAGTTACCTTAACATGTTATAATCATCATTTCTAATCTATCTTCACATGCTCTACTTGTCTTATCTCTTACTTGTTAATTGCCTACATGTTTAGTTGAAGTTGTTGTTGTTTCCTCTATTCCTTATTCATTATTTAACTGTGAATTCTTTACTTGAAGTTGTTATTCTTGGAATACCTTGTTGATGAAACTGGTATTGAGTTATAAAGGTCGTGATTCACATTGAGGCAAAGTGTTATGTTGTGAATTACTATTCTGTTGAGTTATTTACTTCCATTTGTTATTGTTGAGACTCTTGTGTACATTGTGGTTGATCCATGGGATCTTTATTGTGAAAACACTATTATTGTTGCTTTCTTTCGCAAGTTGTGATATTGGGCACTTGAGGTGTGATTTGTGATACGTTGTGATATTGATACACATGCGGTGGTATAAGGTTTTGGGGTTGAAACGCATGCGGTGAGATAAGGTAGGCTTGATATGTGTGGCTAGTAGGAAACTACTAGAAGCCATGTTGTGTAATAAGGTGGGTTAAAACGCGGGAAGTTATTTCGGAAAAATAATTTTCAAAACTAAATGCAAGGCTCCCGCGGTGATATAAGGAAAGATTGTGAATTGATTTGTGATTCGAGACAATGAGGCGGTACCTCGGTAGTGACTCTTGTTGATACGTTCTATTTCTTCACTTGTGTTTTGTTGTTTTGTTCCGTGTCATAGCATCCCTTGTTTTCTTCCGTGAAGCATTATTTGCCTTAGTTCAGTGTAGCTATTCTCGATTTATTTCTTTAATTGTCTCATGTCTATTATCATCATTATTTCACTGTTGTACACTTGTTCAGTTTCTTATTTATTCCAGTAGGGCCTTTGACCTAACCTTGTCACTGCTCTACCGAGGTTAAGCTTGGCACTTGCTGGGTGCCGTTGTGGTGTACTCATGCTACACTTCTGCACATTTTTTTGTGCAGATCCAAGTACCTCCTTTCAGTCCAGGCACTAGCAAGAGCTCAACTTCGAAGACTTCAAGGTATACCTGCCAACATCCGCAGGCCTCGGAGTTCCCCTCTACCTAGATTATTTTATTTCCTTATCCTTTTATAGACACTAGGTATAGAGATATCCATTACCATTTCATAGAGCTTGTAACTTGTATTCGTCGGGTTTTGAAAATTTGTAAATTCTGAGTTGCAGAGTCTATTTTATATTAGTTGTTAAGTTATTGTGGCTTTAATTATTATTTTAGTTATACTCTGCATGAATGTTAGGCATACCTAGTCTTTGAGATTAGGTGTTATCACGACATCCTATGGAGGGAAATTAGGGTCGTGACAAATGTAACATGAACTAATTCTTCTACGCATATACTGCACTTATTATATACTCTGAATGATCTACTTTTATTAGAATATCCAAGAAATATACCTTCATCACTTTTCAAGTCAAACTTACGAAGATTGTCCTTACCATTATTGTGAACAAAATATTTACTCCCAAAAGGATACAAGTAACTGATGTTTGGTCTTTACCCTTTCCATAACTCATATAGAATTCTCTTCAAGACGGGTCGAATGAGACATTTATTGAGAATGTGGCATGTTGTGCTAACTAGTTCTGCCCAGAAGTTATTGGCAGAGTATATTCCAATATCATTGTTCTAGCCATGTCTTGCAAGGTTCGAGTTTTTCGTTCTACTACCCCATTTTTGGTTGGCGATCTTGGAGCTGAAAAATTGTGAGTGTTCAAATGATCTGCTTTGAAATTCTCCATTGTGATCGCTTTGTATAGTTGAAATGTGATGACCTTTTTATTTATTCACCTTTTTGCAAAAGATTTCAAAGTTCTTTGAAGTTTCATCTTTATGAGCTAGAAATATTATCCATGTAAAATGTGAGTAAGCATCAATAATAACAAATGCATATCATTTTCCTCTAGTTAGCAGTTCTAGTAGGATAAAGTAAATTCATGTGTAATAATTGTAAGGGCTTGAATGCAGAAACAATATCTTTGGATTTGAAAGATGTTCTAGTTTCTTACCAAGCAGACATGCATCACAGATATGACTCCTAGAGAAATTGAGTTTTGAAAGTCCAATAACTTAGTCATGTCTAGACAATTTTTCAATCAAGTACATACTAGCATGACCAAGTTTCTTATGCCAAAGCCAGGGGTCATCAGAAATAGATGCACTTTCTAAATTTTTAATACAATCTAGAATGTAAATGTTGCCATATTTTTTTCCTGGTGGAATGATTTTACTTGATTCATCTTCGATGGTGCATCTTGTTTTCCTGAATTTTACTTCATACCAGAGTCACATAGTTGATTTATGCTTAGCAAATTGTAATTGAGTCCATCCACAAGATAGACTTATGTGAAATCACAATTGTTCTTGAATAGAATTGTTCTGGTACAAATAATTTTTCCTTTTGAGTCATCAGCATATCTGACATTACCTCTATTTAACTTTTTGACTTCTTTGAATAGCCTTTAATTGCCCGTCATATGACTGGAACATGTACTGTCAAGATACTATTATTCTTTTTGTCTTTTCCAATGGTATTCCTGCAAAACAATTTTATTACCTTCTTTTAGTTACCCAAGCTTGCATGGGTCCTTGTTAGTCAGTTCTAGTGATGTCCGGAGTATTTTTAGGTTTCCAGATTCATCCTCTGGAGGCTTTTATTTTGAGATCTGGACATTCAACCTGCACATCTCCATATTTTTCGTATTTAAAGCATTTCTTATCATTCTTATCCTGTTCATTGTATTGTCTGGTTTCTAGTATTTCGATATCTTCTCATTAGTCCACTCATAGTTTTGGATATCATAGAAATATCTTCTTCTAGGGATTCTGCTTCATTGTCCTCATCATCTTCAGATCCTTCAATAGAAGCTTTAAATGCTACTGTCTTTTTTTCTACTGTGCTCAGTTCTTGAGATGGGTTTTCTGGAATGTAATAAGATCTCCATGCAGTTCCTGATGTGATAGTTTATCAAGATCTTGAGACTCAAGTACGATAACTTTTGTTTGCCAAGCAGTGGGAAAGCTTCTCAGAATTTTCCGAAACTGTTCATCTCTTGAATAGGTTCTCCCAAAGACTTTTAGATCTCTAATAATTTTACTGAACCGGGCAAAAAAAATTTCAATAGATACTTCTTCTTTCATTTGGAAGAGTTCGTAATCGTGAATCAATAGGTTTATCCTTGTTTCTTTTGCTATGCTTGTTCCTTCATAAGTTACTTCCAGCTTATCAAACATATCTTTGGCTGTATCACAACTTGAATTCTTTTCATATTCTTCTCCACTTATAGCATTGTATAGAAGATTTCTTGCCTTTACATTTACCTATATCACTGTCATTTGTTCATTAACTTAAACATCTATATCTATGGGATCAATAGATATATGTCTATCCGTTTCTTGTCAGACTTCATTGCTAGAATTGGATAATCTCACTTCTTGATTACACGCCATATTTTTACATCATAAGATTTAGCATAGATTTCCTTGCGAACCTTCCAGTGTGAAAAGTGTTGTCTATTAAAATATGGAGGCCCAGCCTGCTGTGTTTCTTCTTGAATTAGGAATCCAATAATTACTTGATTTGATATGATCTTTTCTCACAAGCTGTTAAACAATGAATATAACTTTATACTTGCTCTGATACCAATTGAAAGTACAAAAGGAGATGGGGTTAATTATTTCCGTTTCTAATTTTTTTATTACTAGTCGACTAGTTTACTAGTTAGTCGACTTCGAGATTAGCGATAAGTAGAATATATAATGAGTATAGAATAAAAGATGCTGAAAATTAAATGATGCAGAGTATTTTTTATATTGGTTCAGATTCAATGTGAATCCTAGTTAGTCCCCTTGGGTTGCAAGAGAGTTCTTTCTTCAAATCTCCTTGATGTTCTGAGTACACTTGCGTTGGTGACCTTATGCACACCAACTGATTTCCTATGCTAAGTAAACTCTCAATTCTTTTTATACAATAGCTCATCAATATTTTTCTCTCTTTCTTCTTTCTGATTATTATACAATAATTCAAATTGACATACAATGCTTGTTAAGAGCAGAACAAACAGCTTGAGGTTGGTTAGACGAAAATATATCCTTCTTCTTCTTCTTGGTCTTCGACTAAAAATATATCTAGAGTGAAGATTTATTTTGAATCTGGATTGATACATATCTTGAGAGGTTGACAACCCAAAGGAATTGATCTTTGGAATGAATCTTGATTGTTGATTTTTCCAAGAATAAGTGTGGAGGTTCACAAGGGCTATTCCTTGAATCAAGATAGGTGTAAATAGCTTTCCATTTGATAGCTGTGCGGGTCATCAGGGTTGACTTTGTCTTCCTTCGAGGGCTCGATTGATAATCCGACCAGATTTTTAGCTTAATATGTTGTTCCTCTTAGACCTAATCTTTTGCTTATTTGGACCTTCCTCCCTTGAACATCCTGGATTGCTTCCTTTTGTAGGTCTTTTATGCATATCGACAATCTTTTTTTTCTTTTTTTCCGCCCTGTTATTTGTCTTGAGTATTGCTTCAATTTTGATACCTATAATACGAATAATATTATTTTTCATCATTGAAATCTAGATCTAACAAATTTATGTGTCTTTATCTGTGTTATGAAATCATAACCGATTAAGTAATCGATAATTTTTTTGTAAAATAAAAAAGGAATAACACTAAGTTAAAAACTACAAATGAAGTCAGTCATTGAGTTGAAAGAGAATAAGTAGGAAACTACAAATAAAGTCAGTTGTGCACATAGAACTCCATTTCTTTTTCTATAATTGAATAATACACGATTAAATTATCTAAAGCAAAATCCTTCTGTAAAAGAAACCGCTATTCCAGAGTCTTTATCATTAATTTGTAAGGAGTATTTGCTTTAAGTTATAACTTTCTATTAATCGCCAATGAAAATTCACCTCCCAGATTGCTACTATAATTGTTTGATTATTATTGAGTCCGATATGATTCACTTTTGGTTTTGTATAATAAAAATTATTTAGATGAATCTATTTTGTCATCCATCATAATATGTTGTTATACTCAATTTATTTTTAACCTTTGTATTTGTTTAAACTCCCTTCTATTATTAAATTTTGAAACTTCTAGATGTATTTCGTGATAATAATTTCAAGCACTTTTGAAAAATTAGTTGTTGTAAGTGATTCTTCTGTTAAATTTTCAAGATTCTAAGTTGAGTAAGAAAGAAATTAAGTTGTCCGTAGAAAATTATAACTCTAAAACATACTAACAATTTTACATTAAATAGCACTTACATATGTATGTGAGTATGTATATATACACGGACGAACAATGATTTTTACTATGCATGACGTGTAGAGGACCAGATACCAGATACTTTTAACTGTTTGACAACTAATCTACTATGCATGCGGTCAAAGCAGTGTTCCTGTAAATTTACCATTAACAATGAAGTTCGTATATTATTTTGTAGTTCTTCACCTTTTGGATTCAACTGATAAACACAAAAGAAACTAGGATATATTAGAAACTTCTATAAATAGAACACAGAAGAACTTTAACCGTACAAGTATCATTTTTTCCTTTAATGTTTCAGTTTATAACTCAAAGATACTTTTAAATAATACGGAGTATTATTTATATGAATTTTTAGAACTTAGTCTCACCAATAAGGATTCGCATGGAACATGCGTATTTTAAGATTAGTAATCACAAATTTAAGGACTCTCCATGTATTCCACCAAAATAATATAATCTGGGTTTGTGTTTTTGAAAGATGTACGCGTACAATTTGATCTGGGCGTACAAACTCTAGCAGATGTGGGATGAGGGATCAGGATTTCCTTAATAAAAAAGTAGAAGCTTCTTGATGTTGACTGTAGTGTTCTTAGAAGTGGAATAATTTCTTTCTACCTTTTTGATTTTATTGTAGCACTAATAGTTCAAATATTTTCAGACGAGACAAAAGAGCAAGAAAGTAGGTAGGGAAAAAGGCAATTCTACATACGAGGACTTCTTTCTCTCTCGACGATTGATGGACTCTGGCAGTCTGGTTATAGCCACGGGTAAGCATTTACTAGGTAAACCGATGTTTACCCCACATTACAAGATGTATTATGTGTATATGTGAATAGTTTATATCATTTAATTATGGTTAATTAAAACTTAATTTTTTTAATTTATGTGACGCAATTTTTTTTTAGTTAGTCCACAAAAAATGTCATATTTTCTTATTCAGAAATAATTTATCTTTAAAATTCTACTTTTAATCAGTTCCAAAAAGAATGCCACAAATATCTATAGTTTGCATTAGATTATAAGTTTCACAAGTATTTTTTTTTTCTTGAACTCCATGTCGAGTCAAACACTCCACATAAAATGAAAAGGGAGGAGTATATATTTTTACTCTGTTACATTACTTAATCATGATAAATTAATATAATCTGATGTAATTAAACACCATATGCTAATAAATATTTACCTTTGTAAGGGTTGAAACTTCATTTTATGTGTTTGACTTTGTCAACAGTAATAAAGCCTCTGATGGTAGTGACCTGTCGATATGACTCCAAAAGATCGAGGTCAGACGTGAAAGACGAAGCGCTGTCGAGGTCGAAGTGGTTCAGTAGAAGACAAGGACGAGGACAAGCATCCATCTTCAGTACGAAGTGATGACCAGTTTTAGGATTTAAATTCCCTAGAGAATATTCTACCGGATACTCCTTTCTGTTGTACTATCTAGGGTTCTGTGGCCCATGAGCTTTTATAAATAGAAAGATGGGTAGATCACAAAGGGGGTTGAAACTTTTGTAAGGAACTTCATCAACATTCTCCATACAAGATTCTCACTTTATTGAATAGGAATAAGACTTGACTTTGCACTTTCTTCCTTTTATCCATCACTCCCGATCCAAGAAGGATAGAAATACAAGGTTGCCTATCATCATCTTTGTCGGGTTGTCTTTACCGCATTTATTATTTAAAAGTCATTTACTGTTATTTATTGCTCTCCTTCATATCTTCAAATCTTTATTGCTACATTACTATCTTGCATTTCCTTATCTATCATTGAATATTAATATTGGCTATAATTAACCCTATTTTTTCAATAAATCTAATTGTATAAAACCAAGATCTATTTTTTGGTTCATACAGTTTGGCGCCGTCGGTGGAGATTTCTTAGTCAAACTATTAGTTTTCATTCAGATCTATAACTTTCATCTTGTTAACCTGATATACGGTAAAGGTGTTCCTTCTTTTTCTTTGCATACTCCATGGCAGGTAACCAAGGAAAAGGAATAAAAGCGGCAGGCAATGTCCCGCTCAATTTAATGAGCGCCATCGACGAAGGGTATGAAACTCAGGATGAAAAAATAACCCCTACGACATCCCCCGGGCTAGGGAAGTCACTGACACCTTTCTGTAGCACAACCAAACCCAACGGCAAAGAGGCTTCCAGGGCCAAGAAGGCCGAAACAAGGGTAAACAACATCTTCGCCATCAGGCAATTCCCAGGAGAGGGACTGAGGGACTTCTTAGCTCGGTTCAATAAAGAGAGGATGACCTTATCGAGTGTCTATGAAGGAATGGCCATAGCAGCCTTCAAGAACAGGCTAAACAACGAAGGTTTGAGGGTGACCAGAAAGCTGCTAAGCCGATTGATGAAACACCCGCCAGTACCTGGGATGAGATCCACAATGCCTACATATTAGACATCCCCAGAATTCGCAAGCCCGCTAAGGCCACTGTCTCCCGCTCGTACCATAAAAATGATCATTGGAGGGAGTGATGACACCTCCATCAATGGTGTCAGGTTCAGCGCTACCCACAAATTCAAGAGATAGATCACCCACGAACGGTATGACGGACTTGTTGAAAGTATCATCTTCGATGACTCGAATGCTGACGGTTTGACCTTCCCTCACAATGATGCACTCGTTATTTACGCATTCTTAAAACTATTGTTAGAAGAATTTTGGTTGACAATGGAAGTGGGGTATATCCTTCCACGAGTCCTCGCACATATGCAACTCGAGGATAAGATAGTGTCGCTCTGCATCACACAAATCAATTTTAACAATGCAGTTGAACAGACTTCGGGCGAGATCACACTCCCCGTCCTCGCCGACTGGGTGACGTTGAAGACCACATTCCACATCATGGACCAGGACATGACGTACTATGCCATTATGGGTTGGCTTCGGATACACTCCATGAGGGCAATCACTTCCAGCTTGTATCAAGTGATCAAGTTCCCAATCCCTGGGGAATATTCAGCAAACGAGGTGAACAACACACATCCAAGGAATGCTATCGTATCACCTGGGATAGTACGACTACTCAATAAAAGAAAGAGAAAGAAAAAGAAGCATAACAATCATCAAGGTCGGGGTTCAATCAGGTCGAAGCCAAAGACACCATTACAGATCCAGAAATAGTCGAAGCTACAGGTTCGACCATAGAGGACCTTGATCCCGTCCAACTAGACCCAAGCGACCCTAACAATAAGGCCTACATAGACAGCAAGCTCAAGGGCTTAGGTAAGTTTAGTCAATTCTTAATAACTAATGGAGACTTATTCGCTTTTGGCCATGAATATATGCCAGGTATCCCCAAGGAGCTAGTCACGCGCAGGCTAAACATTGACCCCTACTACCTCCCAGTAAGGCAGGTTCAACGAATGTTCAACCCCACTATGAACGAGGCCGTACACGAGAAAGAGGAGAAACTGCTGGCAAATGGCTCTATTAAGGAATCAAAGTACCCCAAATGGATCGCTAACGTGGTAATGGTAAAAAAAGAAGAATGGTAAGCGGAGGATGTGCATGGACTTCACCGATCTGGACAAAACCTGTCCGAAGGACTCATTCCCATTGCTGCATATCAACCAGATCATCGACGCCACAGCGGGACACGAGTTGTTGAGTTTTCTGGATGCATACTCAGGCTACAATCAAATAATCATAGAGGAGGATGACCAAGAGTAAACTACATTCATCACTTACAGGGGAACGTATTGCTACAGGTTCATGCCATTCGGGTTGCAGAACGTCGGGGCCACATACCAAAGGTTGGTTACGAAGTTGTTCGAAAGTCAGCTCAACAAAACCATGGAAGTATACATCGATGATATGTTAGTCAAATCCTTGAGGGCCGAGGATCACATCGACCACCTTAAGGAAGCATTCGAAATCTTGAGGAAGTACGAGATAAAATCGAACCCCGAGAAATGTGCAGTTGGCGTGACTTCGGGCAAATTTCTAGGTTTCCTATTATCACAGCACAGGATCGAGGTCAACCCAGATCAAATTAAGGCTATCGACAGGATATCAAAGCACCTAACTATCAAGAAATAACTCCGACGACTAACGGGTCGAATCGCCGGCTTACAAGGTTTATCTCGAGATTGTCTGACAGACGCCACAGATTCTTCAATGTACCAAAAAAGGACAACGGCCTCGAATGGACGAACGAGTGCAATCAAGCGTTGAAGGAGCTCAAGAATACCTGTCATCGCCATCCCTAATCTCAAAGCTTGAGCCCGGAGAACGTCTCCTCGTTTACCTCACCATTTCAGAAGTAGCAGTTGATCCACGGTCAATCCCCACTCAATAGTGAGTGGAAACGGTCTTTGGAAGAATAGTACCCAACAAGAGTCGGGGTCGATTTCCTCAAGGAGTTTAATAGGGGTGTTAGGGTGTACACTTGATGATAGTAAATGAAATAGCTCAATTGTGCTTCCAAACAAGGGATTTTGTTTTCTACTTCTAGAATTAACACTAACAATTATAAATTAATGAGAAGAAACTAGAAAGCGAGTAATTGTTTTTGTTGTTTTTATCAAACGGATAAAAGCCTAGGGATGTAACCTTCGTCTAGGTGCTAACCGAATGGGTAAATCATGTTAATGCTTGCTTTAGTGATCGGGGTGTATTATAACTCTCAACTCTAAATTACCCATTCAATAACTATTGGTTATAGAGTGATTTTGCCCAAATTGATTTTCTCAATCCCAATTGGGTATTAGTTCAAATAGTTGATGCTTGCTTTAGTGATGGGGGTGTATTATAACTCTCAACTCTAAATTCCATGCGCGGTCCGCACTTTACTTGGTTCTTGCAAGTGGAGACATTCTACAGCGCACAATTTCATCTGCGGCTGCTCTTCAGTTTCTGTAGCCGCACTTTTCCTTCTGCGGTTGCACTTTTGGTAAGGCTTCACACTTGGTCGTTTTGTACATTCTCTGAACTTTTTGAATTTTTGTCAGTACGACCATGTTTTGCGGCCTCACTTTTAGTATGCGGACCACAATTTTCTAAAATTCTTCTAAGCTTCAAGTGCTAGTTCTACGGACCATACTTTTTTCTGTGGACCGCACTTTGGCCTGCTGCACTCCTTCTTGCCTATTTGAGCTAGAACACTCTTTTTTGGGTTAGAATTCTTCGTCAAGGTCCAATTCTCCAACATGCCTGCAATTTGCACAACTCCATTAGTTTTGGGAACGAGAATCAACACTTTCGAACTAAAACTAAAGCAAGAAGGTACTAATAAGTGGTTAAAATCCACACTTATCAACTCCCTCAAACTTAAGTCTTTGCATGTCCTCAAGCAAATAGATTAGTTCCCACCTCCTCATAGTGAAAGGTCATTTCAAAGAGTCAATTGTAAGCCATTCATACTCAGTTGGGACCAATAATTACCCACAATACTCGTGCATTTCTTAACAAGGTAACAAATCATATATTATGCACATATAACTCTAACGTGATATTTAAACTTCAAGAATTCACTTCAATCATCAAGGACTCTTATTCTATCATGTAGATCATGGTGGACTCCAAACTCCTCCTCCTCTACCTTCTATTTGCCAAGCTTACTTCAAGAATTAGCACTCAATCTTTAGATCAATGAAAGGTTCACTCTTCTCTCACAAAGGAATGTCACAAGTAAGGCTTCAAGTACCATAGGTTTGCCCCTCATATAGATCACCACTAATGTAAGTTCATCCTCAAATCAAGTAGGACTCTTTCGGGTTGTAACGAAGGGTTTTGGATTGGGGTAGGATACTATATGGGATATAAGTGGTTACACCCTTCCTTAAGCACTCTAGATTTTCATTTCTTTGCTCACGTTTACCAATTCTTAGAGGCATTTCCTTTCTTGGGGACTAGAGAGATTTGACAACGCTCTTTTTTGTTCATTTCATCTTTTTCTCCCTTTTTTGCTCATACTAGAGATAGTTGCCTCTTTTTGATTTCTTCAACCTTGCTTTTTATTCTCTTTTTGGCATTGTTCTTTTGTTCTTTTCTTTTCTTGCCTTCTTTTTTCTTAGAGATCATTTCTCTTCTCTTTTTGGTGCCTCTATACCTCTTTTAAATTCCTCAACTCTCCCTCCAAACTTATGCCTTAAGCCACTAATTTCATAAGGGTGTCAAGGAAGGTCCGGGTGCAAGAGAGGATTACAAACAAAATGAGTAACGGCTTGTAGCATGGTTACCAATAGAGAAAGGCTAAAGGCTCAAAGGGGTTGACTAGGGATACAAGCATTGGGTGGGAATAGAAAGTTCAGACGGACCAAGGAAAGCCTACAATCATCTTCCAAAACAAAAAAAACCTAGAATTTCGCCTTAAAACACATTCGGGGCAAGTTCTAGACCATTCACACAATTATTTGGACTAGAAACAAAAATCACCTCATCTCTCATGCAACTAGACCGTAAAAGAGAGTAGAGTCTAAAGCCTACAACAATCAAAATCAAGTTAAAGATCATTATGGTCCAAAGAACCACTCAATGATTATCAAAGTCAACTCAAGAGTCTCAAAGTCACTAACTAGAGCTATTTTCTTTAAAAAACCTTGTTTCAAACCATAAGCACGCAGTTAAGTGTGTTGGTGCCAAATGAAGCATGAATAACTCTTTTCAGAGAATGACACGATTAGGGATTTTATTCATTACTAGTTACTACTATTATTATTATTATTATTATTATTATTATTATTATTATTATTATTATTATTATTATTATTATTATCATCTAAACACAAAAACAGATTCATTCCCTTAAGAAAGTTGTCACATCATCATCCTGGGGAAGAGTCACCCGGTTCACACAAAAGACCACCTGTGAAAAGAAATTTACCATTAAGAAAATCAAAGGCTTATTATCCACACTACTACGAAAAATATGAAAAATACTAAAATAAAAAGAAGCTACTAACAAAACAAAAATCAAAGTAAATAAATAAAGAAGTTAATGAAAGCAATAACTAACTAAAGATAGATAATAATAAAAAGAAATAGAATCATCCAATTATTACAATCCAAATGTATCCAATTGTGTCAAATATATCATTAAAATAAACTCCACCCCCCCCCCCCCC
>MCJB01051386.1:323241-387570 GCA_002018475.1 Nicotiana obtusifolia | reverse complement strand
CGAATAAAGCTAAGCATTGTTCCCAATGCTTAACAAATTAAGAGTAAAAGGGAAAGGGTGAAGAAACTACCTAAGCATCCTTGGACATCGCAGTCTCCAGCAACATTAACCTTTGTTGGCTCAACAGTGTCGGCGGCCAGGCATGGCTCCTCAGACTTGCCAGCTGGAGCAACTTGGGTAGATGGATCTAGAGCGGTCTGGTCCGGATCAAGTAGCATATCAAAAGGCAAATCCCCAGCTATAGCCAGACAAGTCACCTTAGCTCGTAGCTCATTCACTGACATCTTGCTGAATCGAGACTTCCTCATCTTCTTGACCTGCTTCGTAAAACCCTCAAAAATTGAACCATGATGCACTAGAGTGTCCAAAATCACCTTCTAATTGTCCATAATCTTGCGCAGCTTCTCATCAAGCTCATGGAAATCCCGCGGTACCTATGTGGATAACTGGCTCAGACAGCTTTAAAATAGTTGCCTGCATCCAGTTGTTGAGACTCGCCAATGTCTGAGAAACTCGCAGAGCAGAAAGTGGGTATGTAGGCATGGGCACCGGCCTCAGAACTGAAGTAGGGACTGCCCTAAGAGCTGTGGAAGGAGCTGTAGAAGGAGCTGAAGATGGCTGCTCAGGCGTAGCAGCTGTTGCACTAGTGGAGGGCTCAACTGATGTAGATGGAATATCAGCTATATCACAAACCACCACTATCGGATCATCAGACTGGCCGGCAGTAGTAGAAGGCTGAGCGCTCTTCTTCGGGTTGCTCGGATCTTGCAGCGACTACAACTCAAATGGCTTCTTAGGCTTTACCTTTGTATCAAATGGCTTGGGCTATACCTTTGCAACTGTGAGGTACTCTGTAATAATGCTAGGGTAGGGATAAGCAATGTTAATTTGCTGCGCCACCTGAGAAATGTTGGCCAATATCAAGGCACCCACATTGATCGGGTACCCAGCCATGATAGAAGCCACTAAACCAGCACGTGGAACAGGCAGGTTGTTCTCATTCTGGCATGGGTCAAGCTTGCTACACACAAAGGTTTGCCAACCTTTTGCCTCAAAGCTCAATGTACTCTAGGGAATAGGTAGCCCAGTAGTAATTCATAGTGGAGGTGGTCCCGGTGCCAAGATCTAAGCAAGGCATGGCGGAGCCTCTTCTTTCAAGGACAATTTCTCTAAGTTCTCATTTGGCTCCAAGTCCTCAAATCCCATGTACGCGTTCAGTGTATGCTAATCAAACTTCACCCTGAGGTTGCATACTTTGGTCACCTTAGTCCCTTTGCGAATGTGAAATGTAGGAATAAACTCGCGGACAAGGTACTCCTTGACATCCACTACCTTCTTAGTAAATAGCATCCATTCCTTTCTCTTCATGAATTGCTCCAGAACTGCGGGATTGTATCTATCAATATCATTCAAAAAAAATTGCCACTCATGCGTCAATGAACTCAACTGCCACCACATCCAAAAATCAGTAAAAGCAGGCAAGCTCACAAATTTATCTTCCCATGCTTCCTTCTTCTTTGTCTGATAAACCCCGGTAGATGTACCTTCTCCTTCTCTTTCATCTTGTAGAATATCCTGTGCACCAAATACTGGAGAAGCTAGCTCGGAATCTTGTCTATCACTTTTTGAACCTCAAAAGTGCTGTGAGATGATGAAGGCACATCCAGAGGCTCAGATCGCCCCTGTGGCCTAGACTGCTCAGTTGTCTGATCCTCTGAAATAGACACCGAGTATCTCTCAGAAGCCTCCCTAGATGGGGCATAAGAACTAGACTCGGACAGGTCTGCACCCCTCCATCTGCCTGCTGTAGCCTTCTTTCAAATAGTCTTTGGCACACTAAGGGGCAAGGCACCTCTGCCTCGACCCTAGAAGACTCTCCTCTACCCTTGGCAGTGTCGCCGCGGCCTCGCGATCGAACTATTGTCTATATAAAAGAAAAGAGGATTGTTAGTTTCAAGTCATCATTCAACATAGTCAAGACTCAAATAAGTGAGGGAGAACAGTTAGAAACAATGGGGTTACAATAGATTGAACATGCTGCAGAAAATAGGAACTGCGATTCACACTATTCTGATGTGCGGCTGTAGACTGGGAGTGCGGCTGCACTTCTGACAAGAAAGATCAGAGGATCTGAGACCTCTTCTCTAAAGACGTGACGGCCAAAGTGCGGCCGCAGATTTCATCTACGGTCCGCGGAATTACTAGTGCGGTCTGCACTTTTTCCATTTCAAGAGACAAGTCTCTAGTAGCAGTATGGATCCAAGATGAGGTCTCATCAGGAATTCTGTTGTCTGCATAATTAAAGTGCGGCCGCATAAGCACTTTCCTTCACCAGTCACCAACAATAGCCAACTGCGGACCGCACAACTATATGTGCAACCACAGATTTCAAAAGATTTAGTGAGCAATTTATGTTTTTACTTAGATTTTGCAAATACTTGTTCAAATCTATATGGAAACATGGTATACCCATAAAATTTAACTAACCCAACCTGTTTTAGCATGTATTTAACAACTACCTAGTACAGATCTACCCCATATAGATACATGTATGAACTATAATAACATATGGACTAAAAAAAAGCTAAAAATTCAAAAATTAAAATAACACACGAGATTAATATGAAGTGAAGCATACCAGATGAAGTGAGTGCACTAGATCTTGTGAGCACAGGTGGATGTGTGTGTTTGACAGTAAAAAGTCCTCAGTTGAGCTTCTAGAGTAACCGTGATTCTAAAAAGGGTGAAAAGTGTATAATGAATGCAAAACTCCTATTTATACTCAGAGTTATTGAGAGGGTAAGAGTTCGAGTGCGGTCCGCACTCCTTCACCTGGGTACTAATTGTATGTTCATCATTTGCGGTCCGCGCATTTTTGAGTGCGGCTGCATAATTCCTCTGGCGGTCGCAGATTAGCCCCGCACTAACAGAAAATTTTTTAGAGAGTTTTCAATTTGACATCTGGTTGAGCATCCAGAAGTGCGGACCACAGGTGAAATTTGCAGCCGCACAAGCTCTTCTAATGTGGCACAACTATTTCTGCGGCCGCACAATTAAAATGTGTGATCCGCATTTTCTTCGACACTTAGCCATTTTGTTCAGCCTTCTTTCATGTAACACTCAACCCTATAGCATAATTCAAATCAAGTTAAAAACAAAAAATAACACCTAACTACAAAATAAAAAGGAAAAGAACTTGGGTTGCCTCCCAAGAAGCACCTGATTTAACGTTGTGGCACCATGCAATGTCTAAGCATCCTCATGTGAAGTAAATGACTGCCACCATATAGCTCTCCAACTTTACCCAAGTAGTGCTTTACCCGGTGATCATTGACTCGGAATATTCATTGTTCTTGTTCTTTAATCCAATGCGCCAAAGGGTGTCACACCAAAAATTTCAAATGGACCACTCCACTAGGAATTGAGCTTCCCAGGAAATATCTTCAACCTTGAGTTAAACAACACTACAAGATCACCGGCCTTGAACTCTTTTTCCAAATGTACTTGTCATGAATATTTTCATCTTTTCTTTGTACAAGGACGAACTCTCATATGAATGATACCAGAACTCATCCAACTCGTTCAAGTGTGCAACCCGCAAGTTAGCGGCTACATCCCAACTAAGATTCAATTTCTTTAAAGCCCACATTGCCTTATGCTCTAGTTCTACCGGAAGATGACAAGCTTCCCCAAACACTAACCGATATGGAGACATTCTGATAGGTGTTTTGTAAACCGTACTATAAGACCATAACGCATCATCAAGCTTCTTGGACCAATCCATCCGATTTGCATTCACCGTTTTAGACAAGATACTCTTTATCTCGCGGTTGGAGACTTCCACTTGACCACTAGCTTGTGGATGATAGGGAGTTGTGACCTTGTGAGTAACACCATACTTGCTAAGTAAAGTTTCAAAACCCTTGTTGCAAAAGTTTGACCCCCAATCGCTTATGATTGCACGTGGAGTACCAAATCTTGTAAAAATATTCTTCTTCAAGAAAGTCACTACACTTTTTTCCTCATTATTGGGTAAGGCGACGACCTCAACCCATTTGGACACATAATCCACCACGACCAAGATGTAAGTATTTCCTCAAGAACACGCAAAAGGTCCCATAAAGTCAATGCCCCAAACATAAAAAAATATCAATCTCCAAGATGGTTGTGAGAGGCATCTCATTTTCTTTGAAATTCCACCGGCCCGTTGACATTCATCACATAGAAACCAAAAATTAGAACTTTTTCAACCGTTCTTGCTCCACCGTGATGGCCACCATATGGCGAAGAATGACAAGCGCCAAAAATATCACCTTGCTTTCCTTCCCTTCTAATCACCCCATCCGTACAAATCTAGAAAAGGTATGGCTCATCAAAATAATAATATTGACAATCTCTTTTGAGCTTCTTCCTTTAATTTGAAAAGAACTCATCCGGAATAATACCACTCACAAGGAAATTTGCTATGTCCGAAAACCACGGTACGTCTTTCATTGATAGTGCCAAAAGTTGCTCATCGGGGAAAGAGTCATTGATTTCATGGCCATCATGTGGCCTCCCCTCCTCCTCCAAATGAGACAAGTGGTCCGCCACTAGGTTTTCACTACCCTTATTGTCTTGAATGTTAATATCAAACTCTTGCAACAAGAGCACCCATATCACCAACCGAGCTTTAGATTCCTTTTTGCTCATAAGATATCAAAGTGCTGCATGATCCGTGTAAACAATAACTTTGGCACCCATCAAGTACAGGTGGAACTTCTCATTTTCAAATACAATAGCAAGGAGCTCTTTCTCTGTAACGATGTAATTGACTTGAGTACTATTCATGGTCTTACTAGCATAGTAAACCGGGAGATACTTGGGCACATTTCCTTTGAGGAGCATACTGCACAAACCCGAATTGTCAGGGAGGCTGGCCAAATGGGCAATAGAGTTAAGCGAGCATGAGATCACTTACCAGCCTCGCACAGCCATAAAGTCACAAGTGCTTGCCGACTTTGTCACGGGCTTTAGTGCGAAGGTGATGTCCGAGGCCAAGAAGGAAGCCATGCAATCTTCTATCCTGACACAGGACCTCTAGGTCTTGCACATCGACGGCGCATCCAATGCATGCAGATCCAGATTGGGACTCGTGCTCGAGGTCCCCATCGGCAAATAATCCGTCAATCCAATAAGGTACCCAAATATGACTAATAATGAGGCCTAGTATGAGCCTGCAATCACAGGACTGAGGCTAGCACTTGAATATGGGGCGAGGCACCTAAGGCTACACTGCAACTCCCAGGTCGTTGTCAACTAAGTTACAGGGACTTTGTAGATCAAAGAGAAGAGGTTATAGAAGTACCATACCGAGATCTGCAAACTGTTACCCAAATTTGATGAATGTCAGCTCGACTAGATTCCACGAACTCATAACTTCGAGGCAGACAACCTTGCGAAACTGGACGCCGCAATAAAAAGCATAACCGTAGGGAACAAAAATATGGTGCATTTCCTCAGCTCAGCCTTAGACCACATTGAGGTAAATCCATTAACTTAACCTGGGACTGGCGCAACTACATTATAAATTACTTGTAGGACGGTGCTCTCTCAAATGATAAAAAGGAAGCCAAGAAGTTGAGAATGCAAAAGGCAAGGTACAGCCTCCTCAACAACAAATTGTATAAAAGGACGTACGAGGCCCCTTGGCAAAGTGCTTGGGACCAAACCAGACTCAACATATTCTCGAGGAAGTCCACGAAGGCCATTGTGGCAGTAAATTTGGTAACCAAGTACTTGTCAGGTGCCTCATACAGGCTACTGGCCCGCCATGAAGAAAGACGCTCAGGAATTCGTAAAGAAGTGTGAAAAGTGCTATAAGTACGCCTCACTAATCTATCAAGCAGGTAAATACCTCCATTCTGTCACCTCGTCATGGTCGTTCATCAAATGGGGGATGGACATTGGGGGACCACTTCTGCCGGGATGAGATAATGTTAAATTCCTTTTAATTTTGACTGACTACTTCTCTAAAGGTGTGGAAGCAGGCGCATTCGCCTCGCGAGCAAGAAGTAATCAGCTTCATATGGAGGAATGTTATCTATCAATTTGGCCCGCCTAAAGAAATAAGCTAGGGCAAGGGATCCAGTTCACAGGGAGAAAACCCCCCGAGTTTTTCATAAAATGTCACATCAAAAGAATACTCTCAACCTCATACCATCCAGCTGGCAACGGGCAAGTAGAATTCTCTAATAAGTCGATTTTGAACATGCTGAAGAAGAGACTCGAAGATGCCAGGGGAATATTGCTGGAGACACTCCAAAGAGTATTCTGGGCACATAGGACGACCCCAAAAACAAGCACGGGAGAAACACCTTACTCCTTAGTCTATGGGTCTGATGTAGTCATAACGATCGAAGTAGGAGAGCTCAGCCTAAGGTACAACAACGAGAGTGGCAATGACACTGACGAGAACAAAAGACAGGATCTTGACGAAGTCAAAGAACAGAGAAGCATGGTATATGTAAGAATCGTCGCGCCAAAAAAACAAGGAGAACGCTACTACAACAAAAAGGCCAAGATACGTTTACTTAAGGTCGGGGACTATGTGCTCAAGAACAAGACCCAAGCAAGAAGAGACCCCCGAGAAGGCAAATTAGGAGCCAATTGGGACGGACCGTAAAAAATCATAGGAAAAGCGGACAAGAGATAGTTCCAACTGGAAACATTGGAAGGAAAGCTACTACCGAACAATTGGAATGTCAACCACCTCAAGTACTTCAACTTCTGAAAAATAAGGAATGACCCAAAAGTTGTACTCTTTTTCCCTCACTTGAGTTTTGTCCCATAGGGTTTTCTCAATGAGGTTTTTAACGAGGAAACGGGGGGGGGGGGTCCATTTCAAGGTGAAGTACGCAGGAACAACCACATTTCATTACCCGACTCCTCAAGAATTTCCGTATAGAACAATGAAGGGACTAGATATACTAGGACTGGGACTAGAACGTCAGCCAGCACCCAAAACTTGTAATTTTATCCAAGATGCCTCAGGACGAAATGATGTAATCGACCCAATGTGATTAAAATGAATGAGATACTTGTTTGTTAGAACTACTCTCCTAAGTCTCTCAACTAAGAGGTACGTTTGACTAGCTCGAACAAGACTTCTCAGCCCTTGGCCACATCTCAACTAAGAGGTACATTTTACCAGCTCGAACAAAACTTCTCGGCCCTAACTAAGAGGTACGTTCGACTAGATCGAACAAAACCTATCGGACCTTGGCCACATCTCAATTAGACGGTAAATTCGACCAGCTCAAACAAAACATCTCGGCCCTTGGCCATGTCTCAACTAAGAAGACATACGTCCAGCTCGAACGACACTTCTCAACCCTTGGCCATGCCTTAAATAAAAGGACATACGTTCGACCAGCTTGAATGAGACTTCTCGGCCCTTAGCCACACGTTAACTAAGAAGACATACGTTCGGGCAGATTGAGCAAAACCCCTCGGCCCACGGCCACTCGATCTTCTTGAGTAGAATTCCCCAGCCTTGCGGCCATAGCAACCCAGAGGGAAACAACAAAGGGAAGAAGTGCAGAATTAAAGCACACAACAAAGACAGGAAAGGTACGTATAAAACAAAAGCCAACTTTGATATTTAGATAAGAGTCTTTACAAAAGCGGACAAAGAAGAAAAAATAAAAAGAAAAAATAACAAAAAGCTAAACAAAACTAGGGCGGAATGTCTAATGACTGCCAGCTCCTTGGTCTCGACCACCCTCTTCATCCTCGCCTCAGCTATAAGCTGAGTCGCACCAGGCGCTGCCTTCAAGCTTAGGGAGGCCTTCTTAATCATCGTCCTCTGCATCGGGCTAAGGCGTGTAGGGGTCATAACTGCAGTCTAACCGAGTTTCACGAGCTTTAAGTCGAGCCTCCTCCAAGGCTGTCTCATAGGCGAAGCTCGTCTAGCCTAACTCTCTGACCATCTCTACTCGAGCCTCGGCAAGAATCCACTTCTCATACTTCTCTTGTGGAATGGTCGGATATCAAAGGCATGAAAAGTGGAGGGCCGTTCGAGCAGTCTAGAATTCTTGCCCTCCCCTGCAGAAATTCGCTCATGCAGCTCGACATTCTCTCTCCAGCTCGCCGATCCTCTCCTTGAGCCGAGCTACTTTAGCAACATTTGACAGCTGAACATTATCTCGATCAGCACAAAGGCTCCTATTCGCCAATTCAAAAAGAGCGGCCCTTTTCCGAGTTTGTCTCCAGGAGGATTCCGCCTCCTCGATCAACTGCTGATTACCAGCTACCTCCCCCCTGATCCCGTCCACTTTGAATTGGCGCTCATAAAATTGACCTTGCAATTGGTAAAACCAACTCTGGAGGTCGTGTCATTGAGCTTCTACGCCCTTGCTCAGCTCGAGCTCATTATCTTTTCTCTTCAACGCACCTTAGAGAGCACTGAGCCGCTCCACGGATGCAAGCAACTCCTCATCCTTCTTTTTTAGCTCCTTCTTTAGAGCGGTCACTTTGCCCCCCCTCACGGAGCCTCTTCTCGGCCTCCCCGTACTGCCCTCCGTACTCGTCAAACTTTGTCCGCATTTTGTAATAGACCTGCTTTCACCTATTCTTTCTCTGCACACTCTCAATCTCCAGAATAACGACCTACACATAAAAGGAAAAAACGGAAGTAAGGTAAGATTCAAAGCGAGCCAAAGCAAAAAAAGAAGAGAGATAGAGGAAGGAAATGATTTACCCTGAGAGCGAGGCCATCGATGCTCTTGGAAAGAGTACTGTCACTCAGCTCCCCGAGTATCTGGTGCTTGACATCGCAGCAGAAGGGGCCTAGTGCCTGAATTACGTCCGCGGTATTCTTAAGAAAGTCATGATTCACTGGGACCGTGATGGTCCTTGACCCTCCCCCCCAACTCTAACTTCAATCTGAGTTGTCTCACTATCAATCATCTCATGTTCTTTAGGATTGAGGTCGGAATCGGATTCATCGCTGATAGGCTTGGCTCGCTCATTGCCCTATTCGGCGAGCATCTTGCCTTTTTCCTTATCAACAGGGGAAGCTTCTTGAGCTAGTTCAGCGGACGGAGCCTCCTTGTGCCGGGAAGTATGATATCTTTGTTAGAGGCATCCATGGCTACCTCCTTCCCCTCAGGCTGCAAAGAAGCTGCAGCGTCAGCTTCCTCCAATCGGGGAACCTCCGAGGCCGACCCAGCATCTCCTTTGGCCAAGGTTGCCATATCGTCTTGCACCTCGATCTCGGGGGAGACTTAGATTAGTTAACCACTGCTGGCACACCAGGTCCCCCATTTATAGCCCTCCTCTTTGGGGGCCTCAAGTCCGTGCCGCATGGTGAAACATCCTCTTCTTCAACTTAGAAAGGAGCCGAAGGGGGAACTAGCATAGTGATTGAACCGGAGGCAGGTGTAGAGGAGGCAACACTCCTCCTTCTCCTAAAAGAAGGTGTCGGCGCCAAGTTCCTCTTGACGACCCCTTGGCAGGGCCTGCAAAAGGATACAAAAACAAATGCAATAAGATCAATGAAACCAAATATAACTCCATTTGAAAGGAACGTACTAGCGTTCCTCAGAGCGCTGCGTCGTTCGTTTCTTACGACGACCACGTCCATCATTATCCACTTATCCAACCCATCCCTGAGGACGACCTCGAGAAGCGGAAGGACTAACTATATAGGCAAAAACTTCATTTTATGTGTTTGACCTGGTCAATTGTAATAAAGTCTCTGATGGTAGTGACGTGTCGATATGACTCCAAAAGTTCGAGGTCAGACGTGAAAGAAAAAGCGGTGTCGAGGTCGAAGTGGTTCAGCAGAAGACAAGGACGAGGACGAACATCCATCTTCAATACGAAGTGATGACCAATTTTAGGATTTAGATTTCCTAGAGAATACTCTACTAGATATTCCTTTATATTGTACTATATAGGATTTTGCGGCCCATGTGCTTTTATAAACAGAAAGAGGGGTAGATAGAAAGGGAATTGGACCTTTTGTAAAGAATTTCAACCACATCCTATGTACAAGATTCTCGCTTTATCGAATAGAAATGAAGCTTGACTTTACACGTTCTTCCTTTTATCCATCTCTCCCGATCCAAGAAGAATAGGAATACAAGGTTGCCTATCTTCATCCATCATTGTCAGAAAGACATCCAAGAATCTCATCTTTGTCGGGTTGTCTTTGCCTCAATTATTATTAGAAAATTATTTATTGTTATTTATTGCTCTTCTTCATATCTTCAAATCTTTATTGCTACATTATTATCTCGCGTTGCCTTATTTATTGCTATACACCAAATACTCGCCATAAAGTGCCAAATCCATCATTGAACATTAACATTGACTATGATTAATCCTATTTATTCAATAAAGCTAATTATATAAAACCAAGATCTATTTTTTGGGTCATACAACTTTTAGCCACTGTTAAGGTGGAAAGGAGTACTTTATGGACGGTGGTTTCTGCTTACTTCATCTTTTGCACTTTCATATGTTTTAAAGGGAAACTTGTTTATGAAAATTATAAAAATGCAAAGAAATTCAAACTTCAAGCGGGAAGCCTTCTTCTCAAGTTGAAGAATTGAACGACTTCGAGGTTTTAGACAAGAAGTCCATTGTTTGTCAATTTTAAAAATTTCAAATAATCACTTAACCATATATATTTCGATATATGGGACCAACAAAACCTGAAAATTTTGTATATAAAAGGCTCGATTCTGTTCCATAGCTAGTTTTAAGGTAATCTATTAAGGGATTTCGCTTTACAAATGTACTTTACATAAAAACACTTTATAGCCCCTATTTTTTTATTTATTTAAACCACTAGGTGGAATTTATTGGTCCAAATATCATATGCATGTCGCATATGATTGAGGCGTAGTTATTGTAATACAACAATAACATACCAGTATATTTTTACAAGTGGGATATGGGGAGAATTGTGTGTGCGCAGATCGTATGCCAACCTTATACAGGTAAAGAGCTTGTTTCTGGAAAACCCTGGCTCAGGTAAGTACAGAAAACATGAGTAAAGTAAGGAACATATAATAATAGGTTAGGATACATAAGCAAACGTGATAGTTAAACAAAAACGAACCATAAGCAATATCGGGTAATAATAAGCAAAGAGTACACAAAAACTAACGTAAAATCTAGATCTACCAGTAAAAAAGGGACATGCTATACTACCTACTAAACTTTCTATCCTAATCCTCGACCTCCACAACTTCCTATCAAGGGTCATGTCCTTAGTAAGCCGCAAAAGCGCCATATCATGCCTAATCACCTCTCCCCAATACTTCTTAGGCTTCCCTTTACCCCTCCCTAGACCCCTTATGTGCAACCTCTCACACCTGGGGTCTTCAGACATCTCCTCCTCACATGCCCGTACCACCTCAGCGTCACTTCCCGCAGCTTCTCCTCCATAGGGGCTACCCTACCTTACTCCGAATAACCTCGTTTTTAAACCTGTCTCTCCTGGTATACTCAAACATCCATCTTAACTTCCTCATTTTCGCTACTTGCAGCTTGTGGATATGAGAATTCTTAACTGGCCAACACTCCGCATCATACAATAAAGCCGGTCTAACCACCGCTCTACAGAACTTACCTCTACAGTTAAGTCTTGTTGGCACCTTCTTATCACACAAGACACCACAGGCAAGCCTCCACGTCATCCATCCTACTTCAATATGGTGAGTAACATACTCGTCAATCTCCCCTTCTCTTTGGATTACAAACCTAAGATACTTGAACCTACCCCGCTTAGGGATGACTTGAGAATCAAACCTCCCCTCCCCTCCCTCCTGATGAGTTACTCTACTAAACTTACATTACATATACTTGGTCTTAGTCCTGCTCAACTTGAACCCTTTAGATTCTAGAGTCTGTCTCCAAACCTCCAGCCTAGCGTTAACTCCTTTTTGCGTCTCGTCAATCAACATTATATCATCTGAAAATAGCATGAACCATGTTGTTATAATACTGTGATGGTTTAATTAATTAAGAGGTATGCCTGTTACATCTGCATGTTACTACTCATGTACTAATTTTCGAATTGCACAACAATTTAGGATCATGTGCTTGTACATAGTTTGTTGACCCATGAAAGAAAATATATGTTGAAATGTTGACAATGACACATATTAATTACAAGTTGAAAATATCGTTGAGGAGAAGAAAATGATGAGAAAAATAGTCAGCAAATCCTGAATAAGTTTAGTGGAAGGAGCATTTACCACATAACCGTTTACTTTGTGTCTTGCAGCAGACTTTGAGCCTCCCCAAATCTTAAAGAAAACAGAAAAAGTATAAAGCAAATTGATATTTTTTTAGTGTCTAATCAAAGCCCATGCTAATGCGCTTTCTTAAAGGGTCTATTAGAATTTCAATGAATGGCTGTATGAATATGGCAATAGTCGAGAAATGTTAAACTTACCAAAAATGGAAATATTCCGATGCTAAGCTTCTTTTTAGAATTTTGGACTAAATTTGATGGGTGGTCATTCAACTTTGTGTTTATTATGTAAAAGTTATTTTTTTTCTTTTTGTTATGTAAAAAGTCATTCAATTTTGTATTCATTACCCAAAAATCACTTTTCTTTCTTTTGTTATACAAAAATTATTTTGCTTTGCTCTATTTATCACAAAAGTCACCTTGGCCATATTTTGTAATACTTTTACTAAAAAAGTCTATTATGTCCTTGACATTAATCCTCTCATTTATGTAATACCTTATATATTATATACTATATAATATATTTTTACCTAGGTATTATACTTATAATTAAAATATCTTTAAATTATTTTACTTATTATTTTTATAATATATCCATACATTTAATTTTTTTTACGGCTCTCAATTTATTTAATTATATTTAAACATGAACATATTTTAAATATTAAAATGATAAAAAAATATTTATTTAAAATAATAAAGACATATTTGTTTAACAAATGATAGTTTTTTATAGTCAATAAATTCTTTTAAAATGTTTCAAAGATATTTGTATTTAATATTAAGTTTTTTAAAGTTTTATCTATTAATATTAAGTATTAATATGATGTGTCATTTTGTTAAATGTGGGAATGTTATTTATTAAATTAACGGGTATGGCTTGGATGATAAATCAATGAGCTCTAATATTTTAATTTTCATTAAACATATTTCATTAATCATGACTAAGAACATGGACTTGAGATTTGTTCACGGTAATTTTACTGACAAATTTAATAATACTACTTATATATCTTGAAAATTAATATTAAGGAAAAATAAAATGTACTAATATTAAGTTATTTTAATTATAAGTAAAATACCTAGGTAAAAGTATATTATATAACATATAATATAGAAGGTATTACATGAATGGGAAGATTTGTAATGTCAAGGGCATAATAGACTTTTCAGATGAAAAGTTTGTAAAATCTGATCAAAGTGATTATTGTGATAACTAGAGTATAGTAAAATGATTTTTGTGTGACAAAAGAAAGAAAACTAATTTTGGGTAATGAACACAAAGTTGAATGACCACATAGTTGAACGACCACCCATAAAATTTACTCCAGAATTTTGATTACATTAATATCTGACAATAGCACTACCATGTGCATCGAATTTTCACTAACTTACCTTTCTTATTTATTTAAAACCAACCTGGCCATGTTGTCGGACCTTTCCAGCATGCTTAAATAGCAGCTCCGCTGACTGCTAGCATAAGTTTAATTCTAAGGTTTTAAGTTTAGTGCACCTTTCTTGTGTTGAGATAATATCTTCCTATTTTATGGCCTCATCACATCAGAAAAGCATTTATATGCTTCTTTCCTATGTGTTTCTTTTCCTTCTTGTACAACAATGTGAGTTGATAATGGTTGCATCAAGAGTAGTTGTGAAATTTCATCCAACTCCTACTGATGAGACTATAAACAGGCACCCTTACAAACCTTTATTCTCTTTCAACCGTTACAAGAAGTACGAAATAGTAAAAGATTACAGTGGTCCAGGACATAGTCCTGGTATGGGCCATCAAAATCCACCTGGGGCTTCCTGAAAAGCTAAGTAGCAAACACATCTTAATTTGGTTTTCCATTTTTTAGTTTTTCTGGAGAATTGTAAGCTTGATGTTGAAGGGTCCAAGAATGGGAGAGAGACACTCAGTCTGGTAGATGAAATAGGTTTTTTCCCCTCAATGATGGAATTTTGAGATTATGCATTCATTTAGCAATTAATAGTTCGTCTTTTTCCTCTTTGGTGCGTAACTCAATTTATTTTTTCTAGTTTTTTTTATTGTATTCTTTCGTTTTGGGTTCTGAAAATATTGGATTGATTTATTATACTCTTGTTCCAATAAAGAATTTAATCCGTTTCAAAGAGAGAATGATTTGAGTACGAGGATCGAAAATTTTAATATTGGATTCTATTCACTGGTCCTTAATCGTTTAAATTAAAAACTACATAAAAAAGTAATGTAAATCATAATCTTTTTATTATTTGAAATATTTTCAAAATTAACGTGTGAAAAAATTGCAGTGAGAAACTAATTAGTTCGCTAAATAATAAAAGTGTGGCACACAAATTAAATAAAAGGTGTAGTTTCAAACTTTCTATTCCAAAGGTTTCGAAAAAAAGGGAAATTTCGCAGATTCTGCCTCTGACCTTGGAAAAGACTAGTCTCTAGGTATAGCAGGACCACTTCTGAAGCTTGAGCAGATACGAAAAATCACATCAAACTCAAAAATTAAATTAAATCGATTAAAAAATTCGATTAGATTTAGTTTGACTTAATTTGATATTGAATAAAAAAATTCAAACCAAATCGACATATAAATATTTAATTTATATATATATATTTTTTAAAACTTTATATTGAATTTTCTTTAAAAAATGTAGAAATAAATGAGATCCTATCATGTGTTAACCTTGAAAGCGTACATTAATGAAAAATTATTGTTAGACGACTAAGAAAATAACTATCATGTGTTACTAAAAAATTCTCTCATTAGAATATTTTAATAGATCATATGTTTTTCAATTGTTTCAATATTTACTTAACATATATTCACTTATCAAAACTATATCTTTAACTCTAACAAAGTTAGATTGGAATAATATTCATGTAACAAAAAAATCCAAAAATCCGACAAACCCGACAAACCGAACCAATCCAAATCGATATAGTTAGTTTGGATCGATTTTGATAAAAACTGAATCAACCCGATCCATGTACACCCCTAGATACGAGGTTGAAGATAGAAGGATGAGATAGAATGGAGCCTCCAATAAATAAATTAATATACATGACGCTTAAGATGTTAAATAAAGTGATTATTCGACTTGAAACGTTTTGGTTTGAAGTCACCTACCACCCATCAATATTAATATTTTGATATATATATATATACACGCACACTTTTATAATGCTAAATTATCTTTATATGTTGCAACAAGTAATATGTTTTATTTTCAAAATAATAAAATTCACATTTTATGGAGGATTATGTATAATTATTTTTTGGGTAACTTGATTATGTAAATTTTTTACCCTGCTACTCAAATATTTTTACTTAAATGGGCTTGTTAATTTTGATTTTGACGTACTTCAGCCTATTAAGCCTCATTCTTTGTTCCGTGTAGTGCCCCCAACATAATAGTCTACAAGTATAATACCTAATCATATATATTTTTTATATACTTGACTAGTAATTGTAATTATTTTTATTGACCAGCCAAATTTATCAAAAGTCAAAAGCCCTTAAAGAATCAAAACAGTCAAGTATCAAAAAGAAAATAAATAGAAGTAAAGAATATAGTCTGCATGTAAAGTTGTAAATCATAAGATTTGGGTACTTGCACATAAGAGTGATAGAGATAAACAATGTCCCACGTTCTTCCTTTTTTTTTTTTTTTAATTTGATGCACCTAGTCTTCTGCAATTACTAGCTATTATTAAACGACAGCCGGTGTAATCGTATTTTCAGGAAAAGGTAGCCCAGCACAGAAAATATTTTATATTTATGCAGGACTGGGAGAAAAAAATTATTTTAAGAGAATGTGATGTAAATAGTCTATTTTGATGCAAAGCATCACGAGTTAATTTCACGTCTCGAAACCGTAATCACACAAAAAAAAATTTATCATTGATCTAAAGCCCCTTTGCATGTCATATGAACTTAATGATAATAGGAGAATGTTGTTTTCTTTCAAATGAAAACTGCAAATTTTGCGATACGATCAAAGATTTTGTCATGGAAAAAAAAAAGTAAAAGAGATCAAATATTTTATCCCCCGCACCCCGAACCCCTCTTTAATTTTAGTTGCTGTCTAATTGTGTGATATTACCATTTTGATATTAGGACGAATTTTGGCATATTTAAGATTTTACATATGTAGCTCTCATTTAGCAAAATACCCTAAGTGAAGCTGAAACAGAACAAGTACGTGTCGTAACCTAATTCGGGTCGTCAACGTGGTACGTAGTTTGACAAAAGTTTTTTAGTTTTTGCAAAAAGTTGAAAAATATATACTTGTGGAGTAGTTTTTCAAATTTGGCAAAAACGTTCTATGGTGTTTGGTTGAGAATAAATTTACACACACAAAAAAAAAAAAAAAAAAAAAAGTAATCACACAACTTTTTGGAACAAACGCCCATAATTTTCAAGATATTTATCAGCTCGGCGCTCTTCTAACAGTGAATGAAAAAGAAAGCCAACAAGAAAAGTGTAACGACAATCTCTTCATATTAATTAATTAATGTAATCCTACTATGTTATCTTAAAATTCATAAATAACTATTTCCTAGGTAAATAAGTTCAAAAGTTCTTTTCACGAAAGTGGTGATACATATGATAACTATGTTTAACTTATCTCGTAGTCCTTTATTGTCTCGTTTTTTTTTTTTCTTTTTTTAGAAATATATGATGAAGTGCACCACTTGTTTTGTTGGAAAACGAGGGTCTTCTTAAAGAAAAAGAAGGAACGCAGATAAGTTTGTTAGTCAAGATTCTAGTCATCATAATCAAAATCTTTATTGTGGGAGATTTATAGCTTAATTTAGTGTTTAATGGTGAACTCCGAGAAAGAAATTTAAAAACAAAAAGCTTGATATGCATATATGAGTTTGTCGAAACCTCAATGGTTGGGAAGTTAATTAAAAAGCTAAAAAGCACCAATCTTCTCATATGGCACTTGAAATAATTAATCTCAAACTCAAGTCTCACTTACAGAGGTCTTGAAACTATGTCAGGTAGTAAAATACTATTAAAATGGAAAAATAGTTCCTATTTGACAGTTGCTAGTGACAATGACATGCACCCCCTGGAGATTCAGCTGCATCCACCTAGTTATGAAATGAAGGAACTATGCAAGTATATTCTAAAAGCAATAAGGACAAAGTAGAAGAAAAAAAAGAGAAACGGTAAAGCTCAAGGAAAACAAATATTTTTATATATAGATCGATGTATTATGTGGCTAACAATTAATCTATAACTGGTACTCAGTGATTGTCAATGCACAAAGTTATAATTTTCCCATGAGAATGTTTGCAAAAAAAAACGTCCAACCATGAGTTGATCTTGAGGAAGCACATCTCCTGATCACTTCTGGTTTAAGAAAGAAATATTTAATGTATCGATTTTTTTGTGAATATTTTAAGAGTTTATTTGATTTTCGAAATGTCTTTTAAAAGGAATATATACCCCTTCCGCATAGACGTGTGTTAGGGTTTAAGGCAAAGTAATCTTGACTTTTAGGCTTGAAGACCAAGGATTAGACATGTATGGTAGAGGTCAGACTTAAAATTCAACAGATTTTTTATGTCAACAGGGACTAAAGGAGCGAGGCAAAGAGATCTTCTATTCTCCACTGTTGTTTATCCTTTGTGCCAATATCTTCTGAAGCGGGCTCAATGGTAGCATGTGACGCCCATGACGGAGGGCAGGCTAACGATGGCAGGTGAAACAGGACTGGCAGGCTTTTAGATTGGAAAAATTCTGAAGAAGGGGTGGACACGGTACCTTAGGCTAATCCCTATCAGAATGGCTGAGGAAAGTGAAGAGTTTTATGAGGCACAACATAAGTTTACATGACACACACTTTTTTGGGCTCGTGAATGACATAGCCCAAGGTAAAAGTTTGTGAAGTCTGTTGGGCCAAAGCGAACAATATGTACTATAGGCTTGGATCAACACGCGTGCTTTTCGGCATGATGATAGAGTAGCCCAAGGAAAAATTTGTAAGGTTTGCTGGGCCAAAGCAGAAAATACGTGCCATAAAACTTGGATCGTGAGTAAATATGATATTAAAGCGTGACTCTCCCTCACTATGGTAGGGGGGTAAAAGTCGGTGAGGACGCTGAGTCCTAAGAGGGATAAATGTGATACCCATAATGAAGGGCGGGTCAAGTAGGACTTGTAGGCTTTTAGGCTCTGGTAAGCTTTTGAAGAAAGGGTGAATATGCCACCTTAGGTGAATCGCGTATCAAAATGAGAGAGAAAAATAAAAAGTTTTAAAGCACAAAATAACTTAATATGACACATATGCTTTTGGGCTTGATGATAACAATAGCCCAAATGACTAAACAGTGAGATTTGTTGGGTCAACGTGAACAATATATGTCATGAACTTTGAATCGTGATCTTGTGAGTAAATAACAATAATCAGTTCAAGCGCAAGCCAATCAGTAATTCTCAAAGAATCTCTTTTGTGCATCGGAAAGCTCATTGTATGCGGGCACATATGGTGAGACAAGAATACGATCTTAAGCTTAGAGATATTCACTATGCAAGTTTTATATTATACGTGTTGAGCGTGTATTTTATCCCAATGAATATGTTTAAAAGAAAAAATCATTTATTGTGTATGTATATGTATGTGTGTATGTCTGACAAAACTGATGATTATTTGATTTAGCAGTTCCTAACTATAATGTTAGAGCAATTGTGCTAAATATTTTGGGCATCTAAGCTAGACCAAGCAATTATGCTAGACATTTTATCAAGTATTGTTTTTCCAAATTTTTGTGAGTGGGACTTTCTTTTCCTTATTTATTGGTTTAATAGTGCTTATGATGCTTTATTGCTTAATCTTATAAAAACTAAAAACTTCTCATATTTAAGGTTACCCGTAAAATCATTGTCACTAATTCAGAATTCATATTTTCATAGTACCTTTACATTATTCTTCAACAAATAAAAATTTAATGTATTTTAGTAATAACTTATATATATATATATATATATATATGTATGTATTTAATTCTTACTGATTCAAGTTTGCATTTTAACAATTTGGCTCTTAATACTATACAATAATTAATTTTTTTTATCGTTAATTCTCTTCTTATAGAAATAAAAATATATACCCTAAAACTTTTGTCAAATTAAAAAATAATTTTATTTTTAAGAATAATTTGGAATTTTTTTTTGAATTGAATTCTTTTGTTAGTTTTGTTAATTCAAATATTTAGTTATTATTTTTAATATAAAATTAATTTATTTTTATTGATTCAAAAATTTTAATATTATCTCATCTAAAATTTTATATATTTAACTATGATTATAATTTTATCCACTAAAAATTCTATTTACAAGAGATAAAAAAATTGAACTAACATTTCGTTTGGATTGTTTATTATTATTAACATTTTGCCAATAACATTTCTTTCTCTCTTTTATATTCTTAATTTTATTAGTTATTTCTTCTAATTATTGAGTATAGTTTTAAAATTATTATACAAAAATAATAAATGAAAAGATATTATACAAAAATAATTATTGAGTATAGTTCATATTAAAGATGATATTAAATGAGTTATAGTTATATCGCATGATTACTTTGAACACTCCTACAAATTTTGATTTGAAAAGATCTTTAAAGCCAAACTAATGATAGCACAAATTAGGATAGAATTAGTTTTATCATGTCTATGTTACTCAATTACACGAAAGAATCTCTAACAAATTATGCCATATTTTGTTAACAAATTATGATATATTTTCTTGAGTTTCTATATAAGGACTTAAATATTAAGAATTCCAATCTAGTACCTAGTTTAAAAAGGAAAAGATTTAATACACAACTGATGATTTCAAAGTCTTACTATTTAGAATCCTAATATTTGGAAAATAAATATTTCAAATAAGAAAGAATTTAATACAAAAATTAGTTATTTTGAAACTCTTAATATTAGGAAAATTTATGATAACTATTTTGTCCAGCTTGAAAATAAATCTTTAAAGGCTAACACTGCGGCGTTTGAATGTTTGTATGAAAAATTAGGGGTCAAAGGCGGAGACTAGAAGCTGTTCAGGCTAACTAAGGTGAGAGAAAGGAAAGCCCGTGACCTGGACCAAGTGAAGTACATCAAAGACGAGGAAGGTGTAGTTTTGATGAAAGAGGCACTTATCAGACGAAGATGGCAGACGTACTTCCAAAAACTCTTAAACAAAGAGGGGGACGGGAATATTGTGCTGGGCGATTTGGAGCACTCCGAAAGGCATTCGAGATTTTTGATATTGCAGGCGTATACAAGTTGCGGAGGTCGAGCGGGCTTGAGTAAGATGAGCACGGGAAGGGCAACCGGATCAATCGAAATTCTAGTGGAATTTTAGAACAACGTGGGTACGACAGGTTTGGAGTGGCTCATTAGGTTTTTTTAATGTCATTTTTCGACGAACGAGATGCCCAAAAATAGAGGTGGAATATGATGAACAAGGGTGATATCCAAAATTTCAACAACTACAAGGGTATCAAGCTGTTGAGCCACACTATAAACGTTTGGGAGAGGATGGTGGAAGTAAGGGTGAGACTTTCGGAAAACAAGTTGGGATTCATGCTGGGGCATTCAACTACAGATGCTATTCATTTTGTTAGAAAATTGGTGGAGCAGTATAAGGAGATGAAGAGGGACTTGCATATGGTGTTAATTGACCTAGAAAAAACATACAACAAAGTCCTAAGGGATGTTTTATGGACATGTTTAGAGACCAGAGATGTTCCCATACCTTATACTAGAGTGATTAAGGACATATATGATGGAGCTAAGAGCCGGGTGAGGACAATAGGAGGAGACTCAGAACTGTCACGACCCCAGTTTTCCACCTTAGGAGGTCCTGATGGCACCAATTCTCTAAGACTAGGTAAGCCTAATATATAATAATAACTTAACAGAAATAATCAAACAGACATACTAAAGCAAGACTGGTAAACTCATATAAACTTTCAAAATAGGATCTCAACCACAACTCTCCCAAAATCGGTGGAATTAAGTCATAAGCTCTAAAAAATAATCTGGAATATCTACTACAACACTGTCTGAATAAGAAATACAACAGAATGAAAGATAAGGGAAGGTGACTCCGAGGCATGTGGACGCCGAGCAGGTATATCTTGAAGTCTCTGTATGACAGTTACAATCAACACTAACATCACGCACAGCAGACATACCTGGATCTACACAAAAAGATGTGCAAAAGCGTAGTATGAGTACACCACAATGGTACCCAATAACTATCAAGCCTACCCTCGATAGAGTAGTGACGAGGCTAGGTTAAAACACCTATTAGGACATAATAAATAATATGAAAACATAACAATAAGAAGTAATAGAAGGCGAAGGAATAAATGACATGAAACAAGTTAATAACATAGAATAATGACTGGATTGTAAGCATAGAGAAAACATAAAGGAAGCAATTAAAGAGAAGCACAATAGTCAAATATGGACAAAACTGATAAGACAAGGAAGAATTAAAGCAACAAGAAGTGTTCCACCAATAACTCTTTACAACATGAGATAAACAACAGGAATCATAAACGAGGTACTGCCTCGTATACAACAAGAATCACAACCGAGGTACTACCTCGTATACAACAAGAATCGCAATCGATGTACCGCCTCGAGTTCACATTTCTCAATTTCAATCACAATATTTCTTATTTCACCATTGGAGCCTTATATTTAGTTTTAAAAATTATTTTTCCCGAAATAGCTATGCGCGTTTTATCCCACGTTATCTCACCGCGTGGCTTCAAGTAGTTCCCCTACTAGCACCACGCATATCAAGCTCACCTAATCTCATCGCATGTGTATCAGCCCGAAGCCTTATACCACCGCATGCGTATCAATATCACAAAATAATCACAACTCGCGCCACAAGTGCCCATATGCCACAACTTACCACTAATCAACAATATCAATATTTCCACGATAATAGCATGGCTCAACTGCAATGTGTACAAGAATATAAACAACAACAATAAAAATGGAATATCAACAATAATAATGAATGTGAATTGCCCAACAAGGGAGATATCTCAATAATTAACAACTTCGCCTCAATGTGATAATGACTTTCACAACTTTAACACCAATAACTCACCAAGAAGATATTTCACGAACAAACAACTTCAGTTATAAGTAAATCAACAATTAAAGCAAAGCAATAAGGAATGCAATAACTTCAACTAAAACATAAGAGTAAAATATCAAGTAAGATGTAAAACAAGTGTTAACAAAGTCAAATAAGGCATGTACGGATAGACTAACACAAGTAAGAGTAGATTGACAATGAGAATAAAAATATGATGCGACAATTTAATTAAAGGCATGGAAAGAGGCTAAATAACTTAAAACGGTCAAATACCACATATAATTCGTGCACTACTCGTAACCTTGCTTACACGGCTTTCACATAACACAGTTAGCAAAATGAACAAATTCCTAATGGGTAGTTTCCCCACACAAAGTTAAGCAGGATACTTACTTCAACTAAGCCAACTCAACCCTTGAAAAATAGCTTTTCCTCCAAAACTTTGCCTACACACGACTCAAATCTAACCAAAATGGACTTAATATCATCAAATAATGCAAGGGAAAACAATAACAATAGATAAAGCTATGATCTTTACACTTTCCCAAAAAGTCAACAAAAGTCAACCCGCGGCTTGCCCGATCAAAACCCGGGTTCAAGAGTAGATTCCGACTACCCATAACCCCTAAATCCATAGATGTGATTAGTTTCAAAATTCGAGTCCAAATCGACTTTGAAAACTCAAATTCTCATTTTTCAAGAACTAGACAAAATTTCCCAATTTTCCTCTTTGATTCACTTGATTTTGATGTTAAATCTAAGATATAATCATGAAATATAGTTAGAAATTTATTAGAATCACTTACCCAATGTTAGGTGAAAATCTTCTCTCCAAGTCGCCTCCTACCGAGTCTAGGGTTCTAAAATGTGAGAAATGAGATGAATCCCGACATTCCAACCCTTATGATCAGCTCCAGATGTCGCATTTGCGACATAGGCTTCTTGTTTGCGAACCATTGCAATTACGAATCTGGGATCACATTTGCAAACCCTGATAGCCTCAACAAAAGTCGCAGTTGCGACAAAGGCTGCGGAATTGCGAAGCTAGCCACTATCGCAAATGCGACCAAATGCTCGCAATTGTGAACCAGCCTTCAGGCCTGCTGACTTTGCAAATGCAAAGGGGAAGTCTCATTTGCAACATCTGACCACCCCCTATCACCTTTGAAATTGCGACAATGGTGCTCGCATTTGCGATAACTGAGCAGCAGCACACCAGCAAATTCCATTTTCAGTTCAAACCATTCCGGATCATGTCTGAAACTCATCCGAGTCCTCGGGGCTCCAAAACCAAGCATCCATACAAGTCTAAACACATCATACGAACTTGCTCGCACGGAAAAAACACAAAAATAACATCTAGAACTATGAATCGGACACCAAAATACATGAATTTCGAGGTAAATTTCAAGAACCTCTAGAATTGCAACTATACATCTGAATCTTATCAAATCAACTCCAAACGATACTAACTTTTGTAGACAATTTCTAAATAGCATAACAAAACTATTCCAAGTCCAAAAACCAAATTACGATCTCGAAGCCAAAAGTCAACCTACGGTCAAACTTTTAAGCTTCAAATTGTCAAATGTCGGCAAAATAACACAAATTAGCCTACAAACTTTTGAATTCGATTTCGGCATACGCTCATGTCCAAAATCACGATACGAAGATATCGGAACCATAAAAACACCATTCCGAGGTTGTTGTTTTTTGTATAAAAGTCAATGATTGGTCAATATTAACAACTTAGGTTTCTAAGCCAAGAATCAAAGGGTCCAAATCAACCCGAAATCTTCCCTGAACGACACTAATCAACCCCGTAAGTCATAAAACTATAACACATATATGTGTAGCATCAATAGGGGAAGCGTGGTGTAATTACACAATGGAAGGTCGGGTCGTTACATTCTCCCCCTCTTAAAACAAATGTTCATCCTTGAACATGCATAAGGACATACCAGAAGTGATGAATAGACGAGGATAATGACTCCACATGTCGTGCTTAGTCTCCCAGGTCGCCTGCTTGATCGGATAACCCCTCCATTGTACCTTCACTGAAGCAATGTTTTTTGATCTTAACTTCCAGACTTGTCTATCAAAGATAGCCACTAACTCCTCATTATAAGTCAAATCCTTGTCCAATTGGATTGAGCTAAAGTCTAAACATGATATGGATCACCATAATACTTTTGGAGCATAAAAGCATGGAACACCGGATGAACAACAGATAAGCTAGGTGGCAATGCGAGCTTGTAGGCCGCCTCCCCTACTTTCTCAAGGATATCAAAATGATCAATATACCTATGGCTCAACTTTTCCGTCTTCCCGAACCTCATCACACCCTTCATGGATGAAACACGGAGAAAAACTTGCTCTCCTACCATAAATGCTACATCACGAAACTTCTTATCAGCATAATTGTTTTGTCTAGACTGGGTTGTACGAAGCCGATCCTGAATCAACTTGACTTTCTCCAAGGCATCTCGAACCAAATCTGTGCCCAATAACTTAGCCTCTCCCGGCTCAAACCAACCAACTGGAGAATGACATCGTCTCCCATATAGGTCCTCATAAGGAGTCATATGAATCCTCGATTGTTAGTTGTTATTGTAGGCAAATTCAGTCAGCGACAAGAATTGATCTCAAGAACCCCCGAAATCTATAACACAAGCATGAAGCATATCCTCAAATATTTGAATGGTGCGCTTGGACTGTTCGTCCATCTGGCGGTGAAATATTATGCTCAACTTAACCCATGTGCCTAACTCGCGCTGCACAACTCTTCAGAAAAGTGATTTAAACTTTGTGCCCCGGTCAGAGATGATGGATACTGGCACGCCATGAAGTCAGACAATCTCGCAGATATAGATCTGAGCTAGCTGCTCTGAAGAATAGGTAGTCACCACCGGAATGAAATGAGCCGACTTGGTCAACCTATCTACAATCACCCATACAACATCAAATTTCTTCTAAGTCCGCGGGAACCTTACAACAAAGTCTATGGTAACACACTCCCATTTTCACTCGGGAATCTCAAGTCTCTAAAGCAAGCTGCATGGCCTCTGATGCTCATACTTCTGGCGGCGGCGTTGGGCGGTGAGTGAGAGAGACGAAAAAAGGGGGTGTTCTGAGAATGGTTTTGGGGGTAGGGGGGTCTGTTCCAAAAATTTTAAGGGATATTGGGGCGAGTTCCCATCCGTTGGATTGGACAAGATGAAGGGCCAGGATTATTTATGCGAAAAATATCGTCGTTTGGTTGTTGAAGAGGCTGGACCGGTTTTGAAGTGGACTGGGACGGGTTTTTGGCAACTGGGCCGTTTAAATTTTGGCCAGTCTGGTTTGAAGCTCAAAACAACCCCTTCTCCTTTCTTCTTCTCTTTCATTTTTAACCACTAATTAACTAACATAATATGTAAGACGTAAATTGCAAAATTAACCTATTCCTACTTTATCTAACAATTAATTAATTAAGCTATGAATTATTAAGCTAAGACTAATTGATTAATCAAAATAACTAAAGGATTATTATTTTTGTGATCTTGTATTTAATAATACAATAAACATGTGATTAGGATCCAAAAATGCAAAGAGTAAATATAAAATATTTTTTTTTATTTTATGATTTTAAAAAGCTAATAAAAATGCATAAAGCACAAATACACACACAAAAAATCAAATAAAATAAAGAAAAAATTCCTAAAACTCTATAAAAACAAAATTTAAAAGCTAATTTGAATATGTTTGGGAGTAATTTGACAATAGAGGAAAAATTACGTGCTCACACATGGGCACCTGTCAGAATCAAGCAAAAGGCATGCACGTACAAGAGATAAGTATAAGTGATTATTTATGATAATTCCTGAAAAGATGCATATTTGACAAGAAGCACAACTCATTAATTGAAGAGAATTCTATTCAAGATAAGGAAAGAGTAAGAAGTAGAAGTTAACTAGAACTTGTCTACCAAGGAAGAGTAAAGCATCAGGTCTCTAGTTAATTATTATTCTACTAACTCTATAAATATAAGGTTGTTCTCTTTTACAAGTGACACACATATACTGAAGTTAAGCAAGAATAGAGAGTAAAATAACAACACATTTTGCGAGCAATTCCTGCGAGTTTCAAGAGTGTGAACCTGAAGCTACATGAACCAGATTGAAAAATCAATTCCATGTGTCTATCTTCTATTCTAGTTCAATTGTAGTAGGATCTTTTGAGTTGTACCTTTCAGCTTTTCCTAGAAGCATTTGTACTAGGTAGTTGAGTTGTATTGTTCAAGTTAGAGTTAACTTGAAGCTATCGTAATAGTCTATGGTGTTTTGCTACAAGGGTTAGAGGTAATCCTTAGGCTCGCAAGAGTTTGTAAACATTATTGTTTGGCTCAGAATTGTAGTGAAGTATTTGGAAAAAATCCATACTGAGAAGTAGGTCGTGGTTTTTTCATCTTTTGAGCCGGGTGTTTTTAACGTAAAAATCCTTGAGTTCTTTACATTCTACATTATTTATTTTGCAACAATAGTGAAAGGAACGTATAGAAGAACTAGGTCCTTTTATAATTCAATGCACAAAAAAAAAAATGGACACCATACAAATTATCTCCCTCCCCTCCCTCCCCCCTGCCCCTCTTGTGTGGTATTGAAGTACAAAATATCAATTGGTATCAAAGCAGGTTATCCTTGAAGAGACTAACACCTTAGGAAAAGATCAAGATGAGTACACCACCTGGAAATTGGGAAGGACAATCCATTGCTAGGCCACCACTCTTTAATGGCTAGTACTACTCATAGCGGAAAGTAAGGATGAAAGGTCATTTGCAAGCAGAAGATTATGAACTATGGGATATAGTCACCGATGGCCCACTGTCAACACTCAAGAAGAATGCTGAAGGTGAGGATGTTCCAATAACAAGAGCTGATTGCACTATTGAGGATTTGAAGAAGTGGGAGAAAAATGCTATAGCCAAGAAATGGCTTGCTTGTGGACTTGGTCCTAATGAGTACAACACAATCCAAGGGTGCTCCATAGCGAAGAAAATATGAGATACCCTGCAAGTGGCCCATGAAGGAACAAATCAAGTGAAAAGATCAAGAGGAACTTTGTTGTTTTCACAATGTGAAACCTTTGCCATGAGGGATGGAGAAACCATTTAAGAGATGTATACAAGGTCCACTACCTTGACAAATGAATTATAGTTTTTGGAAGGACTATCTATCAAGAATAAAGGGTTGAAAAGGTCCTAACGAGGGTCTTACCAGTCACTTGAAAAGCAAGATCACTATCATTCAGGAGTCAAAGAATATTGCTACACTTCCTTTAGATGAGTTGATTGGAAATCTAAAAGCTTATAAACTTAGGAGGCAAACTATGAAGATGGATGTACCTAAGAAGGAAATGACTATGGCACTCAGAATCATTGAAGGTTCTGATTTAGAAAATGATGAAATAGCAACGATCACCAAAGACTTTGAGAACTACCTAAGGAGAAGAAAAGGTTCTTCAAGAAGTGGAAGCTATAACAAGGACAAAGCTCTAGAAAAGTAGGTGAATGATGGGTGCTACAAATGTAGAAAGACTGACCACATGATAAAAAACTATCCGTTGTGGGAAATCGAGGGGACAAAGCAAAGAGCCGAACGAAGGAACAGGAAGAAGGAACAAGTTCATCCCAAGAAGAGCAACAACAAAGGATCAGCCAAAGAAATGGTCGCTGCTTTGGAAGATAACTCTGATTAGGGTTCTGATAAGGATAACGATGATGATAAACAAGCTCTAATGGCAATTGGAGAAACGGAATGCAACGACTCGACCAGTCGTTTTAGTAATTAGCGTCTCCTTTGGTGTCTTAAGGTCTTGAGTAGCCTCGTATTATGTGCTATGACTTGCGTGTACAGTCGACTTCGGGTTTCAGATGATTCAGGATCAATTTGGAAGAAGGATTCTTGTTTTGAAGCTTAAGCGCTAAGAGTTGACCGTAGTTTGACTTTTGGATAAAATAAACTTCGGAATGTGCTTTTGATGATTCCAATAACTTCGTATGGTAAGTTTGGAGTTAGACATGCATCCGGATTTGGATTTGGAGGTCCGTAGAATAATTTGAAGCATGTTGGCAAAAAAAAAAAAGTTTAAGTTTTGAAAGGTGGAAAGGTTTGATCGAGGGTTGACTTTATTGATATCGGGTTCAGATTTTGATTTCGGATATTAAAATAGGTCCATTATGTCATTTATGACTCGTGTGAAAAATTTGAAGTTATTTCGAATTGATTTGATACCTTTCGGCACGAGTTTTAGAATTTGAAAGATTTGAAAATTTATAAGTTTGGTTCGAGGTGCGATCGTAATTTTGACGTTATTTGATATTATTTGAGGCCTCAAGTAGGTCCGTCTTGTGTTATGTGACTTTTTGGTATGTTCAAATGAGGCCTTGAGTTGCTTGGGTGAGATTCAAATAGGTTTAGGTTGTATTGCGCTTGTTTTTGATGTTTCGACGGCGTTTCTTCAAGTAAAAATGGTACCACATTAAGCAGATGAGCTTCAAATATAGTTTTTATTGAAGCATTAGATCCGCACTGTAATGACGGAGCCATAGCAAAAGGAATAGTCGAATTCCGATATCGTATGCGAGAGTTATGCTCATTTTTGTATCTGGGAGACTGCTGGTTTCTGGTTTAGTCGTAATTGCAAACATTTTATCTCAATTGCGACTCCTACCCTGTTCTAGTTTGCAATTGTGAATATTTTATCGCAATTGCGACATTATCCAGCGTTGTGTTTGTTCACAATTGCGAAGGCTTCTTTGCTTTTGCGAGAGTTCGCAATTGTGAACCCTGGATCACAAATGCGACATCTGCAGCTTGTTTTCAGCTATGTAATTCGGGTTTTTGCTTCATTTTGTGATATGTTTTAAGCCTAGGTCCGAGAGTGGGCAATTTTGAGAGAGGAATTTCATCTACAATCATGAGGTAAGTGCCGTTGTTCAATTTCTACGTATACTTCATGATTTTATTTGAGTTTTAACATCAAAATGATGAGAATCAAAGTGAAAAATTGGGAAATTTGTAAAATCTTTTAAAAATAAAAAATTAAGATTTGGACGACGATTCGTTATTGGAATTTGATAATTTTATTATGGCTGAACTCGTATCGGAATGGGTGTTCGGATTTTGTTAATTTTATCGGGTTTCAAGGTGCGGGCCCGGGGTGTGACTTTTTTGTTTTAATTAATAATCAAAGTTGTATTATCCGGAATTGTTTTCTACGAGTTTTATTTACGAATTGAAGTTATTGTGGTTAGATTTGAGCCGTCCAGAGGTTGTTACATGCGAGAAGGTCATTTTAGAGTAATGGTCTAGCTTCTTTGAGGTAAGTATCTTGCCTAACATGTGTGTGGGGGAACTACCCGTTAGGATTTGAGTCATTTGTGCTAATTGTGTCATGTGAAGGCTGTGCACGTGAGGTGACGAGTACGTACTCGAGCGTATTTGTGGTACTTTGACCGTTTAGGGCTCTTAGGTTCATATGTTCATTAGATATGACGTTGTTTTGTCATGTTAAAATCCCCCATTTACTAGTTTCATCTTTACATGTCTTATCTGGAATTAATTGCTTCATGTTCCACTCTTATTGCCGATTAAACTCTTATGTGCTTTAACTGAGGTTGTTAGCTCTTCTATTGCCATGCTATCCTTCCCTAATTGCTTATCCTTAATTGAAGTTATTATTATCTTTTCCGTAATTACTTATCCTTAATTGAATTTGTTGTATCTCTTCCGTAATTGCTCAACCTAAAATGAAATTTTGTTATCCCTTATCATTGTTGACTTATCCTTATTATGAATTATTGATTCGTGTTATCTCTTTTATCCTTGAATTGTACTTTTGCGGAATCAATGCTACACATTATCTCTTCCTTGTTGATCTAGTCTTGTGGAGACTATTATTCCTTGTTGTGTCCTTGTTTGTGAGCCCGTTTTTCCGTCTCTTTGTGTTCTGAAGTTCCTGAGTTGATTTATTTTTTGTATTCTTGCGTTATTGTCGATGTTGTTGTTTTATTAAGTGTCGTTGAGCCGTGGGCTATGTGTGGTTGTGATACTGAAACTGTTTTGAGGAAAAGTTGTAGCATGTGGGCATATATTGTGAAAGTCATTTATTTGAGTTGTTATTTTTTGGCACATGTGTTGTTGTTGAGAGAATTGATAGGTTGTTGCACGAGGTTTATGCCGTGCGATTGTTATTGTGTTTGCACGAGATTTCTGCCGTGCGGTTGTTACTGTGTTTGCATGAGGTTTCTACCATGCGGTTATTATTCTGTTGCACGAGGTTTCTGCCGCGCTGTTGTTATTATTGATACGCATGCGGTGGTATAGTGTCTGGGTGTTGAAACGCATGTGGTGAGATAAGGTGGACTTAAAATGTGTGGCTAATAGGGGAACTACTAAAAGCCATGCGGTGTGATAAGGTGGGCTAAAACGCAAGATGCTATTTCGGGAAAAACGATTTTCAAAACTAAATATAAAGGCTCCCGTGGTGATATAAAAAAAGTTGTGATTCGTTTTATGATTTAAGACTACGAGGCGGTAACTCAGTAGGCTTCTTGTTGTTATTTCCCTTTTCTGTGCACTTGTCTTTGATTGTTTTTTTCCTTGGCATGCTATTAACTGTTTCCCCCCGTATTGCACTATTTGCTTAGTTCTATGTAGCTAATCTTGTTGTGCTAGTCACTACTCCAGACTTCATTGCTGCCTTTATTATACTGTACATTTCATGGTGAACATTTCTTATGTGTCATTCGTTGTCTATACTCTTATTTGTTGACTTGAATTGTGGTAGAACACTTGCACAAGCATACACATAGTTAAATCACCCTTAGCAGTTGTAAAAGATGAATCCTAACGTCATTGACCATTATGCGTACTCTTGTCTACTTGCCTTCTGTGTGAGGGATGTTCTACTGGCGCGTGAGTTATCCGTGCGGTTATGAGTTGTAGTGTGGGCACAAGATGCCAAGTGATTAGGGTTCACGAATTGGGACCTGTGATTTGTGATTTTTAGGTTTGGCACCTCGTGGAAATCCTTGGGTAAAACTGGTGTGAAAGCGGTTGTTCCTACTGGTTGTCACTTGTCTTCTTTTATTCAGTTTCACCAGATTTGGACTGTGCTCAACTTACTATACAGTGTTATTACCTGTGTGTCTCGTTGCTCTCTGTTTCTTTTAGTCCTTTTTATAAATGTTGTATTATTGTTGTCATCATACCTAGCCATATACTGATATTGTTCCCAGCTAGTTCGATGTGCATACTTATTCAGATTGTTTAGTCCCGTGGGTGTCTTAACTGTCCCTCATCACTACTCCACTGAGGTTAGTCTTGATACTTACCGGGTACTGCTCTGATGTACTCATACTACGTTTCTGCACAATTCTGTGCAGATCTCAGGTGCCTCGGCTATTGTTGATTATTAGCTAGCTGGTCGAGCATTGCTGTGGATACTCAAGGTAAACCTGACTTCGCATTTTAATTTCCATTTCGAATAGTTGTATTTAGGTATTCTTTTAGTAAACTCAGTAGAGTTTATGACTTGTACTACCGATTTTGGGATTTTATGTTGTGTATAAAGATTTCTATTTCATATTTATCAGTTAATGGTTGAATTCCTCGATTTATTTCGTATGCGTTAGGCTTACCTAGTCTTAGAGACTAGGTGTCATCACGACATCCTACTGACCATCGCAAAACACACAATTAAATTATGCTCGCTAGTCAAAGATATTATAATATAATATTGTATCTACAAGGATTAGGGTTAGATAGAATTTTCACAGTTTGTAACTTGATCGCTATCCAGGAGAATCAACAACTGAGATTTATATGATTAATACCTAAAATTAACTAAAAATCTAAACCTATTAACTAATGACAATCGAAACAAAGGTAAGCAAGGAAGTTATCAATGGGAGAAAATAGGGGTTGATAGGATAGGTGCAAGATAATTATTTGGGATCTAACTCTAGATAATTCACTTCTAATATTTAAGTGAGTCTCTCGAATTCACTCAATTATTAGTTCAAACGTTCAGCAAAAACTCCTCTCTCGATTAATTATTAACCTCATAAGATGAACCAATTTAAGCACATAAAGATATGCAAGAATGCATAGTGGATTGACCTTTAGGAAAATCTCTTTCAATTATACTCCTAACTAGATTAATCAATAACTCAACTAGCCTCTTTCAATTACTAAGAAGAATTAATGGAGTCAACCAACAAGACAATGCAAAGATATCACAAGTTATGCCTCTCTCGATTACATGAACAAGTGAATATAGATGCAACAATTGAATCATCCAAAAATGCTTCAATACATAAAACTAGAGTTATAATCCACAAATAATCATCAAAATACCGAATCCACCAAACCCAAAAGGGAACTACTCCATAGACATGGAGCAATTCATCACAAATAAAATTAAAATATAGAAAAACATAAATTCAATCCAAACTCGTGTCTTGAGTGATAGAAGGAATGATGAAATCCTTGCGCTCGTGTTCTTCCTACTCCTCCTTAGCCTCCTTAGGTCGAATATGTATCAAAAGTCCAGGAAATAATGTTTTTCAAGTATTTATACTAAGAAAGATCGGGCCCAGACGAAATCACCTTCTCCTAGCCAAAATAGGATTTTCACTCTGTAAAATTTGCACAGGCGCGCCGCATTGGGTGACGCTCTATGTGGGGCATTAGTGGGGAAATCCAGAGAGTTGATTTCTGACAGACATTAGGAAATTGGGCAGCTGCGTTGCGCCACGCGCCGCACTAGTGCATTTTTTTTTAGGGTATGGATTTTGCTTGCGTTTTGACGTCCAGACTTGGTCCTCGACCCACAAACACTATCCGAGCTTAATCCCTTGGGATTTTACTTAGATGTCAAAGCTCCAAATCACTCGAATTCATTCCATAACATCTACAACACTCGTAATCACTCCTGTAAGGCATAAAACACACAATAAGTGCAAAACACTATCAGTTAAAGCTCAAACATGAATAAAATGCAGTAAATTAGAGTGCAAAAAGTAACTAAAATACGTAATTATATATTACCATCAACACCTCACACATAAATTATTGCTCGTCCTCGAGCAATCAAACTACACTTCATATAGGCACGACCTTTTTCAACAACTCTCATAGTTCATCACACCAAGAATATTTAAAATAGATTAAGCACAATACAGTAACAACCTATCCTCAAAATTTGACTCACAAGCACCATGCATTATTCATAACCCGCTCACTTACTCTAACATAGAGGTCAACGACATTACCTTTCCTTTATGAATCAAGTGCCCCCACATAACAGTAGAGAGTAGTTCCACACAATAATATTTAAGAACAATTAAAAACTCAAGATAGAAAGAATTCGCTCACTCTCAGAAACAACATTCATATGCCACAAAAGATGCACCATAGGCTTGCCCGTAATGTACTACTCTACTAATTGAGCTCATTCAGTCAAAGATCAAGTAGGACTTTCGTTGGTTGTAATGAAGGCTGCAGGACGGGTATGATACATTTAGATATAAGAGTGACTACACCTCCTTAAGAAATTTAATACATATACATTAACAATTCCAAACCCCACACTTATGTCAAACCATAACTCCACCTTCACAACAATATACATTAACTCCCTACTTCTTTAAGCACAATTGCATCAAGAGTCACCACTAACAACGAATATTTTGCACAACAATACAATATTTCTTTTTCTTTTTCAATTCAAGTGGCTCTTACTTTTTCAATACAGTGCACCTTTCTCCTTATTTCATTAGTTCCACTCAAAAGCCAAACCAACCACCCCACACTTCAACTTTTACAGAGTTTATAAGAAATTCAAGTGCTCACAAGAGGTACAAGGTTCAAATAGATGGTCAATTCAAACAATGGTTAAGGCTTGTAATGTGGTTGCCAAAGAAATAGGATTACCGGCTCAAAAGGGTTAACTACGATACATAACAATTAGGTGGGTAAAAGTATATATTTGTCTTAACAATGAAATGTCTATATCACTTCCAAGACTAAATAAACTACTATTTCGCTTTGCAAACACACGGGGCAAGTTCTAGACATCAAATGCAATGCACAGAATAATACATCACACACACATGGCACATAACTCACTCAGGATCGGAATCATCAAGACACTCTAGTCAAAGCAGTTAAGAAAAGTTAAAATCATACAGTTTAAGGTACTTACACAAGAGTCAAAAACTAAGCCTAAGTGTCACACTTAAGCACTCACTATTCTCAAGGCATAATAAAGTCAAGAGATATTGCCTTCAATTCAAACCATAGAACAAGGTATCCTACTCCTAACAAAAATAAAAACTAACTACACCCGGTTCTAACAAAACCCTTGGAAAAGAACCGCGGCACAAAAAAAACCAAGGGGAATTATTATACTGCCTACAAAAGAAAATCCTTTTGTCTTTTTCTTTCGACTTTAATCCCTCAAGAAACCTGTCAAATGATATCCATCGTCGGAAAAAATCAAATTTTTTTCAATTTTTATGGTTTTTTTCATTTTTCCAACTACTACAACTAAAAACTAACACATACAACATACAATTATCCCTCACCCCACACTTTAAGTTGTGGAATGTCCCCATGACACATAATTAAAAAGCATAAGGTAAAGGAAACTTTCCTTAACATCTAGTCTGGGTCTGAGTCGAAGTCGGGATCCATTCCTCGCCTTTCGGACTAATGCGCACATCCATGCAGACAGCTTCTTCTCAGCCCTTTTAGGGTACACCCCACACTTATCTTTCTCACTCAGTGAAACCTTCTCTTTTAAGCGCTTCACTTTCCATTCAACATTTGCAGCTGGTTTTTCCTTTTGTGCCCTCTTTTCTACATTCATATCAAAAGTCACCATCTCCTCACCCACTCCAAGCATGAGTTTTCTCTCGTTTATATCTAGTATAGCTCTACCCGTTGCTAAGAATGGTCTTCCTAGGATGAGGGGGACCTCCTTTTTCTCCTCCATATTCACCACTATAAAGTCTACAAGAAATACAAACTTATCCACCTGAACTAACACATCTTCCACTATCCCCTTGGGTATTAAAGTCGTTCGGTCTACCAGGTGCAAAGATATTGGTACCGACATTATCTCTCCAATCTCCTTCTCCAGTTTTCTATAAATAGATAGAGGCATTAAGTTAATTGAGGCGACAGAATCACATAACGACTTATCAAAATTTATAGTCCCTAATGAGCAAGGTATAGTAACATTCCTTGGATCTCTACACTTTTATGGGAGTTTATTTTGCAATATAGCACTGGAATGCTTTGCAATCTTGACCACTGAGGTCTCCCCTATTTTCCTCTTCTTAGTCAGGATCTCCTTCATAAATTTGGCATAAGCAGGCATTTGTGAGAGCATTTCTTTAAATGGTAAATTTACATGGACTTGTTTTAGCACATCCAGAAATCTCCCAAACTACTTGTCCGGCTTTTCTCTGTATAGCTTTTGAGTGAAAGGAAAAGCAGGCATATGCTCGCTCTTCTCGGGTTCGTCCCTTCTCGATGTTTCTTCCTCCTCCTTCGTCCCTTCTCGATGTTTCTTCTTCTTCTTCTTCTTCTTCTTCAATTATCACATCCTTTTGGATCGGGGTGGGATCTTTCTACACTTGCCCACTTCTCAGAGTTACAGCAGTTACTGTATCTTTGGTATTTCTCTCATTATCAGCAGGGAGAGTTCCTGGAATCCTCTACGACAAACGAGTGGCTAGCTGCCCAACCTGTCTTTTCAAGTTTCGAAACCCAGTACCTATTTCTTTGATAGCTGCTCCATGATCCATATAGCTGCGCTATGAGTTTCTAACCTCTCATCAGTTTTCAGAATGAAGGCCTTCATGAGATCTTCTATGCCAGGCTGAATGGGCTGTTGAGGCTGAAACTGCTGCCTCTGCTGATTTTGGAATGCTAAAGCTCCTCGTCCCTGGGGTTTGGAGTTATTTTGTTTCCATGTATTAGCGGTACCTCCAGGTGAACTCCATGAAAAATCGGGGTTCCTCTGACCCATTGCATTAAAATTGTAGTTTCTCACAATATTTACGTCCTCCGTTAAGGCTTGACACGCATGAGTAGGGTGTCCTCTTCCACATATATCAGAATCTATATGAGGCTCACTTTGTATCGAGGATAAGCTCAGCTTCCTTATTTCTTTAGCCATAGCATCAAGTTGTACCTGCACAAATGTGTTAGCATCAACCTAGTGAACACCAGTTGATCTCCTTCTTTCTGCACCTTCAGAGGGCCATTAATTAGCATCTTCAGATAACTCATCAAGAATTGTAACTATCTCCTCTGGAGTCTTCTTTATCAACAGGCCTCCAGCTGCATTACTCAATGTTTTATGTGAGGTAGTGTCAATCCATCCCAAAAGTTTTGGAGTTGCATCCAGAGTTCAATTCCGCTATGTTGACACTTTCGAACAATCTCCTTAAACCTCTCCCATGCTTCATAAACAGTTTCATTCTCTTTATGGCAGAAGTTATGGATTTCTCTTCTAAACTTGCCCGTTTTAGCTAAAGAGAAATATTTATCAAGAAATTTTGTGGTCATCTCCTCCCAAGTTCTAATTGATCCTGCGGGTAAGCTTCGAAGCTACTGTTTTGCATCGTCTTTGAGTGTGAAGGGGAATGCCATCAGGTACACTTCATCTCGTGACACACTTTTGTATTGAAAGGTGTACATAATGTCCTCGAATATCATTAGATGTGTGTTTGGATCTTCGTTTGGCTTCCCTCTGAAGACACAACAGTTCTGAAGGGTTTGAAGCAACCCTTGCTTCAATTCGAAATTGTTTGCTGCAATTGGGGGTGGTCTAACGCTTGATAATCCCTGATTGTAGACAAGTCTAGCATAATCGCCAAGTTGTCTCCCAGGTATGCGAGCTATATTTCCGAACTGGTTTGCACCCAAGGGTTGATTTTGAGCAATTCTGCGACCCCTCTCTTCTTCGTAGATAATCTGTGCATCTCTAATAGCTGCTTCTTCAGCATCCCCTGCAGCTTGTTCTTGTCGTGGGGCTGCTTCTCTCGCAGCCAAATCCATATTGTCTTCGTCGTTTCCATCCATAAGTTCTTTGGTTGAGGATTGCCCAACCTTTTCTAATGTGTCGGTGAGATTTCTTTCCTTCTTCAGCTGTTGTAGTTGTTTCTCAAATTCTGGCTCTTATGGTAGCACTTCTTCCGCAGAAGTTCGAGTCATGCACCAATCTAACTTATAACCTGCACATAGTCAAAGAACACCAAATCTTAACCTCACAAGATGAACCAATTTAAGCACATGAAGATATGCAAGAATACGTGGTGGATAGGTCTTTAGGAAAACCTCTTTTGATTATTCTTCTAACTAGGTTTAATCAATAGCTCAACTAGCCTCTTTCGATTATTAAGAATAATTAATGAACTCAACCAACAAGATGATGCAAAGATATCACAAGTTGTGCCTCTCTTGATTACATGAACAAGTGAATATAAATTCAATAATCGAATAATCCAAAAATATTTCAATACGTAAAACTAGAGTTATAATCCACAAAAAATCATCAAAACACCGAATCCATCAAACCCTAGAGGGTACTACTCCATAGACAGGGAGCAATTCATCACAGATAAAATTAAAATACAGGAAAACATAAATTCAATCCAAACTCATGTCTTGAGTGAGAAAGGAATGATGAAATCCTTGTGCTAGTGTTCTTCCAACTCCTCCTTAGCCTCCTTCGATCGAGTATGTGTCAATTTACAGAAAATAACGTTTCCCGTGTATTTATACCAAGTAGGGTAGGGCCCAGACGAAATCACCTTCTCTTAGCCGAAATAGGATTTTCACTCTATAAAATTTGCATAGGTGCGCCGCATAGGGCAACGCGCCATGTGGGGCATTAGTGTGGAAATCCAAAGAGTTGATTTCTGATAGGCAACAGGAAAATGGGCAGCCACGGCGTGCCACGCGCCACCCCACGTGCCGCACTAGTGCATTTTTCTCGGAGTACGGATTTTGCTTGCGTTTTGACATCTAGACTTCGTCCTTGACCCCCGAACATGATCCTGACTTAATACCCAGAGTTCAAAGCTCCAAATCACTCAAATTCATTCTATAACATCTAGAAATGACTCCTGCAAGGCATAAAACATACAATAAGTGCAAAACACTATCAATTAAAGCTCAAAAATGAATAAAGTGTTAGTAAATTAGAGTGCAACAAGTGACCAGAATACGTAATTATAGCCTACCATCACCTACGGAGGGAAATTGGAGTCGTGACACTGAAGAAGAACCTGATGAATAACCTGAGGTAAGTGTCCTTCAATTAAGCGATAAGATAAAATTTCTTTCTAATGAAAGATTATCTGAATTACTGCTGGAGTTAATTGAATAGACTAAAGATGTAAGTACTGAAATGGAACATCTATCAAAGGTGTGTGTCATATTTAAAGCAAAGTGCAAGAACCTCGAACTTAGGGCTAATGAAACTGAAAAAGAAAATATTATTTAAAGAACCAAGTTCGTGCACTTGATACAGCTGTCTTAGAACTTAGATCTGAAAATTTGAAATTGAAGTTAGGAACATGTAAAGAAATAGATAATGTCACACAACTCGCACTAGAAGAAGATTTAGGAAAGGTAAAATATGAGCTATACAAAAGGGATGAACAGGCAAGAGTTTTGAAAGAGGACTTGGCAAAGGTTAAGCACGAGCTCGATAGAACATGTAAATAGAAAGTTCCTCTTATGCACTTTCATGGCCACAGAGACACTATAGTAGCAACCAAAGGGAGGCTTTGGGAACCGTACACCTATATGGGATCCCAAAAGCAAGTACCTCACATTTCTTGAAAATAAAATTTGCACTCATTGTGATAACATTGGACACTATAAGAGTGAATGTGTAGCAAAAGAAAAAGCAAGTTTAAAGAAAAAAAATTTTGTCCTTGGGAAGAATAGGCTGCCAAGTTGGCCTAAGAAAGGGACCCAAACTAGTTTGGATTTCTAAGACCAACATCTGATTTCCTTTTGCAGTTTCAAGTGAAGGGGAGCAGCCAAATATGGTACATGGATAGTTGTTGCTCAAAGTACATGACAAGGAACAAGAACCAATTCCTCTCACTTGCGGCCTTTAGAGGAGGTAATGTCTCCTTTGGAAGTGGGAAGAAAGGTGAGATCATTGAAGTTGGAAAGGTAGACAAATCTGATTCTCACTCAATTTAGAATGTCTACTTGGTAGATGGACTGAAATACAGCCTGGTAAGTATCCCACAACTGTGTGATAGGGGAAACATGGCAGCTTTCACATCTACAAAATGTTTTGTGATTAATATTACCAATGACAAATAGTTTTGCAAGAAAAAATAGTGAGAAATCTTTATGAGGTGGATCTGTCCACTCTCTCAGATAATGAACTCACTTGCTTGAGTGTCATGGACAGTGATCTCCTCCTTTGGCATAAGAGACTTGGACATGATAGTCTAAGTCAACTCAACAAACTAGTCTCTAAGGACTAGGTGATAGGGATGCCTAACATTAAGTTCAAGGAAGATAAAATTTGTGAGGCTTGTGCAAGGGGGAGGCAGGAAATATCTTCTTTCAAAAGTAAGTAAATGGTGAGTGCTACCAGGTCGATGGAACCAATCCATATGGATCTGTGTGGACCAACGAGGACAATGAGTAGAGGTGGTAAGAGGTATGCTATGGTTCTTGTTGATGATTACTCTAGATTTACTTGGACACTGTTTTTTAATATCTAAAGATGAAGTCTTTGACATGTTCACTTTATTTGTTAGAAAAACTCAAAAACAACTAGGTAATCAACTTGCATCAATTAGGTCTGATCATGGTACTGAGTTTGAGAATGCTAAGTTTTCTGAATTTTGTGATGAGCATGACATAAACCATTATTTTCCTGCTCCTAGAACTGCATAACAAAATGGAGTAGTTGAAAGAAAAAATAGAACTATGGAGGAAATGGCTAGGACCATGTTATATGCTAGTAAGTTGCCTCATAACTTCTTGGCACAAGCTGTGAACACCGCATGCTACATCATAAATAGGTGCATGATTAAACCTCTTGTTCATGAGAAAACTCCTTATGCTTTACATACAGGGAGAATGTCACATATATCCCATCTTAAAGCATTTGGATGCAAGTGCTTTGTTCATAATAATGGAAAAGACTCCCTAGGAAAGTTTGATCCTAAAAGTGATGAGGGTGTACTTTTGGGATATTCTTCACATATTAAAGCATATAAGATATAACAAAAAAAGAAATATGTGTGTAGAAGAAACTATACATGTTGTTTTTGATAAAACTAACATTCTTTCTAAGAGATAGGAACAAGATGATGAAGTGATTCGGCTGATAAGAAAGTTAAATGATGAAGCCACAGTCCAGCCTGAAGCCGCATTACAAGAAAGAATAGGTGATGGACAAGGTTCTTTCACCCAGGGCAACCTGACAGGGGAAACTGATTAGAGAGGAAATGATCCTCAAACCTTGAGGGAACCTGTCCATGAACTTGTTCCTCAGTAACAAAACAATGAAGGACCATCTAGAGAAAACCAGTTGGCTATGAAACTGTATAAGTATTAAATTTCTCATTCCATTGGGAACATAATCATCGATCCAACCTCTGGAATAAAAACTAGTTCTTCTTTAAAGAATCTTTATGCTTTTAATGCTTTTTTGTCTCTTATTGAACCAAAAAAAAAAGTTTTGAGGCTTTGTGGGATGCAGATTGGGTGAATGCAATGTAAGATGTACTTAACCAATTTGAGAGAAGTCAAGTTTAACATCTGGCACCAAGACCTAAGGATAGAACAGTGATTGACACTAAATGGGTCTTCAGAAACAAACTTGATGAAGAAGAAACATTTACAAGGAACAAGGCAGGATTGGTGGTTCAAGGATATAGTCAAGAGCATGGCACAGACTATGATGAGATTTTTGCTCCAGTTTCCAGATAGGAAGCAATTAGACTCCTTATAGCCTTTGCTGCTTACATGGAATTCATTCTCCATTAGATGGATGTCAACAGTGCCTTCCTCAATGGCCATCTAAAGGAAAATATACTTGTCAAGCAATCTCCTGGCTTTGAAAGAAAAGAATGTCTACAAGCTTGACAAGGCACTTTATGGGCTCAAGCAGGTGCTAAGAGCACGGTATGAAAGATTGTCCAAATTCCTGCTTGAGCATGATTACAAGAGAGGTAGATAATACCTTATTCTTGACAGAACTAAGTAAAGATATCTTAGTAGTTTAGATATATATATATATATATATATATATATATATATATATATATATATATATATATATATATATAGATGATATAATCTTTGGAGCAACAACTGATAGGTTAAGTAAAGAGTTTGCTAAGCTAATTGGGAGTGAATTTGAAATGAGTATGATGTGTGAGCTTGATTTCTTTTTACGCTTACAAATTAAAATAAATACATATGGAACTATGATCCATTAGCAAAAGTGCGTGAAAGAGTTGTGGAAGATTCCAAAGAAATTGACACTCTTATAGCAACAGCTACAAAATTGGATTTGGATGAACCTTGTTCATTAGCTGATCAGAAAATGTATAGGGGAATGATTGGCTCTTTGTTATATCTCACTGCTAGTAGACCTGACATTATTTTTAGTGTAGGCCTTTGTGCTGGATTTCAGGAAAATCCGAAGGAGTCTCACTTGAAGGCAATCAAGAGAATCTTGAGATACTTAAAAGGCACAACTGATCTTCGTTTATGGTATCCAAAAGGTAGTACTTTTGATTTATTGGGATATGCTAATTATGCAGGTTTTCTTGTGGATAGAAAGAGTACTTCACGTATAGCACATTTTCTTGGATCATGTCTTGTATCTTGGGCCACCAAAAAGCAAAATTTTGTGGCTTTATCTATTGTTGAAGCTGAGTATGTGGCTCCTGCCTCATGTTGTGCTCAATTGTTGTGGATTAAATAACAATTAATGGACTTTGAAATTGATGTAGGATGTGTCACTATCTTTTGTGACACTACTAGTGCAACCAGTATGATCAAGAACCTGATTTATCACAAAAGAACTAAGCACATAGATGGTAGGCATCCTTTTCTGAGGGATAATTTTTAGAAGGGTTTGATCGCTGTGGAATTTTGTGCTACTGATAAGCAAATTGTTGACATATTCATGAAATCTTTGAGTAGGGATCAATTTGAAAAATAACATGTTAGAATTAGGTATGATTAAGATCATCTAAAGAAATCGGTTCTAACTCAATGACTGGTTAGATAATTTGTGAATTTAATAAATAATTAGATTAGATATTGCTCAATCTCATACTTTTATTAATATAATCTTGGGTCATGTACTAAAATGTCTCACTGGTATCTAATGATATTACCCTTACTTTCTTGGAAATTTAGTCTTATGTAAGAGAACTTTTAGTGAAGAACCTGGTACATCGATCTTATAAGGTATGTATTCTACACTCCAAATAAGTCAAAATAACAACATATGAATGATTTAAAAAAGAGTTCCTCTTTATCCAAAACTCTCTTTGAACCAATCAATTACAAACGGAACAGTTTTACCACTAAACCCACGCGCCATAACTGCCGATATTTTTGGGAAAGAGTCCAACGTCTCTTCAAATTGACACTCCCAAGATGAAAAGACTTCTAACCTCTAAAAGCTGCCGTTATACACTCAATATCTTTCCTTTTTTAATTGATTCGAATTTCCCTCTTCTTCACTCCAAAACATTGACAGATCAACACACCAAACCCTTAATCTCTCTCAAATTCTCTAAACCTTCAAAACTAAGCAAATGGCAAAAACATATGAAAACCCCAAGAATTCTAAGAATCCTTCTTCATCACAAAAATAACCTTCACCCACACCTTCAACCATCAAAACTCCCAAGAAAAAGCATGTAAAGATGATTGCATGCAAAACAGTAGCAAGTAAAGAACATGACAAGAAGTAGAATGAGAAATTGAAGGCTAGTCAAGCATAAGAACCTCAAAAATCTGATGATTCTTTCTAGTCTGTGATTGAGGGGAGGAGAACCACTTTCATCTAAAATTGAACAAGTAACTTCTAGGTTAAAAAATTCTTTTGTTTCTTCTGAAATTTCAGAGAATCCTGAAACTAGGAATGAGTGAGATTGAAAATGAAAGGGGTCACCAGTGAAGTGAAATGAGTGAAGATCAGCTTTAATGGTAAAGAGCTTGGGGAGATTCTAGGTATACCTGATGAGCGTTATAATGAGTATAAAAAGTTGAAGTGGCCTAGTATAGAATGAGGGCATTCTTCAAGATATGTTGAAGCTGCTTCAAGCCAAGAACAAAGAACCTGGTCCTTCCTAGTCCCAAACCCTTCCTAGCCCAGTTATAACCAGCGACCCAAATGGGATTTCTCTATTTTTTTCTCATGGTTCTATGGTTTTACTTTTTCTTGTACTTTGTGGTAGGATCTTATCAATTAAAGAAATTCACAGCTTTTGCTCTAATTGCTTGTTGATATTTCTTAGATGGCTAATATCCTTAGGTTGAAAAAGAGAAAAATGAATCCATCATTGCATTTGAAGTAGCCTTAGTGGCCATGAATGATGTCTGTCAAAATCTGGTTACTTGACTTAATTATGCAACTTTTTCGATGATGCCAAAAGGGGGAAGATAAGGTGTGCTTTTGCTTTGGACTATGATGTTTATAACCTAATGAACCTGCTCATTGATGATTTTTGACTTTAAAATGAAAAGTATTCTGACATTGTGTTGGATATTGAGCTGAGTTGAAGCAGGTTCCATTCTTATGGAAAGCACATAGTATGTCATCATCAATAAGGGAAAATTTGTTGACTAGAGAAATTTTGATTTTCATGATTATCAAAGGAACAAATGCATGAGCCAGTACCATGGACACCGTACACGGGTTATGGTTTGAATCAAGCAAAAGGCATGCACGTGCAAAGGATAAGTATAAGCAATTATCTCTGATAATTCTTGAACGAAAAGATTGCATATTTGATAAGGAGCAGGACTCCTTACTTGAAGAGAATTCTATCAAAGATAAGGAAAGAGTTAGAAATTGAAGATAACTAGAACTGCTTCACCAAGGAAGAGTAAAGCATGAGGTCTAGTTAATTCTTATTCTACTAATTCTATAAATATCAGTTTTTTCTCTTTTATAAGTGACACGCATATACTGAAGTTAAGCAAGAATCGAGAGCAAAGTAGCAAGGCATTTTGTGAGCAATTCCTGTGAGTTTCAAGAGTGCGAACCTGAAGTTACATGAACCAGATTAAAGAAGCCCGAGTTATCCGGCCGATTGGCCAAGTGGGCCATCGAAATAAGCGGGTACGATATCGAATATCAAGTCCGAACCTCGATCAAATCTCAAGTATTGGCAGATTTCGTCGCCGATTTTGCACCGTCACTAATACTCGAGGTCAAGAAAGAAATAATGACCGAATCGGGTACTCTTTCGGGAGTGTGGACCCTGTTCACAGATGGCGTCTCGAACTCGAAAGGATCGGGGCTTGGTATTGTACTAAAGCCCCCAACCGGAAACACTATTCGACAGTCTATTAAGACTGTAAAATTGACTAACAACGAAGTGGAGTATGAAGCTATGATTGCAGGTTTAGGCCTGGCCAAAAGCCTGGGAGCAGAGATAATCGAAGCCAAATGTGATTCCCTCCTCGTGGTCAACGAAGTAAATAGGACTTTCGAAGTCAGAGAAGGGCGAATGCAGAAGTATTTGGACAAGCTTCAAGTCACGTTGCACAAGTTTAAAGAATGGACTTTACAGCACATATCTCGAGAACAAAACAGTGAGGCCAACGCCCTCGCCAACCTGGGATCATCGATCGAAGATGAGGAGATTGAGTCCGAAAAGGTCGTATAACTCTTGAGGTCGGTGGTGGAGGAAGGCCATGCCGAAATTAATTCGACAAGCTTGACCTGGATTGGAGGAACAAGTATATAGAGTATCTCAGCTTAGGTAAACTCCCTTCGGATCCCAAAGATTCGAGAGCATTACGCACAAAGGCAGCCTGGTTCTGTTTATCCGATTATGGGACCCTATTCAAAAGGACATTCGGAGGCCCCCTCGCAATATGTCTTGGACCAGGCGGCACCGAGTATAGTTTAAGAGAAATACACGAAGGCACATGTGGGAATCACTCCGGTTTCGAATTCTTGGTTCGAAAAATAATTCAAGCTGGCTACTATTGGATTGATATGGAGAAAGATGCAAAGGAGTTCATTCGCAAGTGCAACGAATGCCAAAGGCACGCACCGATGATCCACCAGCCCGGAGAGACACTGCATTCGGTCCTATCGCCATGGCCATTCATGAAATGGGGAATGGACATTGTTGGCCCTCTCCCTTATTCGCCAGGTAAAGCTCAATTTATTCATTTTATGACTGACTACTTCTCCAAATGGGTTGAAGCGCAGGCTTACGAAAATGTTAGAGAAAAGGAAGTGATCGACTTCATCTGGAATCACATCATTTGTCAGTTTGGGATGCCATCAGAGATCGTGTGCGATAATGGCAAGCAGTTCATCGGCAGTAAAGTGACGAAGTTCTTTGAAGACAACAAGATAAAGAGGATCTTATCGACGCCCTATCACCCCAGCGGCAACGGACAAGCTGAGTCGACCAACAAAACCATAATTCAAAACTTGAAGAAAAGGTTAACCGACGCAAAGGAAAAATGGAAAGAAATACTGCTCGAGGTTCTATAGGCATACGGCACAACCGAGAAAACCAGCACCGGGGCCACTCCTTTCTCTCTAGTATATGGTGCTGAAGCGTTAATACCAGTCGAGGTAGGTGAACCGAGTATCAGGTTCCCATACGCAACCGAAGAACCAAATCGAGAAGCTATGAACATCAATTTAGAATTATTGGACGAAAGAAGGGAAGTAGCCCTTATTCGAATGGCGGCCCAAAAACAAAAGATCGAAAGGTATTACAACCGGAGAGCCCATCTTCGACACTTCAACATCGGAGACCTGGTGCTCAGAAGAATCACACCCAATACTCGAGATCCGAATGAAGGAAAGTTAGGACCGAACTGGGAAGGGCCCTACGCCATCTTGAAGGTCACCGAAAAGGGATCTTAAAAGCTCGGAACCATGGAAGGCAAACAGCTGCCAAACAATTGGAACATAAGCCACCTAAAGCGATACTATTGTTGAGTTATGAAATTTCATTTTTTCATTTGTTTGTTTTACTAACGTCTGCAGGTATTGAACGAGGCAATCTCGAAGCAGGAAGCACAGGAAATTAGGGCTGAAAGCACGCGTTGCACACTTTTTCCCTTCGACCGATTTTGTCCCAAATTGGGTTTTACGGCAAGGTTTTTAATGAGGCAACCAGTAATCGTGCTAACTTAGATCGGTCGCTCATCAAAGACAATAATATTTGGTGCACAACTTCGGTCGACCATGAATATCAGAAGATTGCTTATCTACTTTGATTCATTGTTTGGCCACTTCAATTCGGGGGAACTTCTCATAGATCGTTAGGAAAACGTAAGGGTCGAACGGTCGAAAGTACCGTGCTCGAGTAGATTGATCTACCCCCTAAGCAAATTGTACAAGCACCTGAATGCTAATAAAAGTTTTTCGGCATCGATATCTTGTCTCCGAGCCCAAGGGCCCCTTCAAATTTTATTATATGATCAAAAATTAATATTGCTCAGAACTTCACGCGAAAATCGAAGGGGAGTAAGACCTGTTAAGGCAAACCCCAACTTATAAAAGGCTAAGGCCGAATAGAGTGAAACTCGAAGGGGGGTAAGACCGGTTAAGGCAAACCCCAATTTCTTAAAAGGCCAAGGCCTTATCGAGTTAATGAAACTCGAAGGGAAGTAAGACCTACTGAGGCAAACCCTAATTTACAAAAGGTTAAGGCCGAATCAAGTCAGACTCGAGGAGAATTAAAATCTGTTAAGGCAGAACACCAATTTCTTAATAGGCCAAGGCCACATCGAATTAATAAAATTCAAAAAGGAATAAGACCTATTAAGGAAAACCTAGGACCCCTTTCGAGGCTTACCCAATCGGCCATGAAAAGGGGAAAATCTGCTAAGAAATAAGCTAAGTCTTAACTAAGCCCGAAGGGCAGAAAATTCTACAAGTTGAATTATCAGAGAGTCAGAATATACCTAACAAAAAAGGGGGGATAAAAGAAAATCTTTCATATATATGAAGCAAAGTATGTTACAAAAGTGAGAATCCTAAAAAGACATATTATACAACAGATGACTTTAATCGGAATTCTCGGAGTCTTCTTCTTCTTTTGGGAAGGCCCGATTTCTAGCATCGGCTTCTATCTTTGCTGCATCATCAACCTCGGTGGATAGACCGAAGCCTCGAGCTTGTAACTCTTCGAGAATAGAAAGGCGGGTTTGGCATTTGGTATGCTCAACCAGAATCTTAGATTGCTCCTGAGCAGCCTCAGCATCGGCCCTGTATTGAGCTATTAGATCATCGGCATTAGCTTTGGATGTGGCAATCTCCGATTTTGCCGATTACAGCTCGTTGACCAAAATATCACGATCTGAGGTAAGCGTCTCAACCTGAGATCGAAGCATATCGGTGCTTTGAGTCAGAGTCTCGATTTTTTCTTGTGCCTCCGAGACTTGTTCTTCCAAAGAAACCACTCGAGCTTGGAGGGTCTCCTTTTCCGAGGTCAGCAGATCGACCTTAGCTCTCCATTCGTTGGTCTATGCTTTGGCCTCGCTCAATACGGATCGGAATTGATTTATTCGGTCAAGTTGCTGCCCCATCCGGTCAAGTGTATTAGCATTCTCCATGCGCATAAAGTCTAGCTCGACCCGAAGGGTCGACATCTCCCCTTCGAGTCGCGCACGACGTGCCTTTTCCTCCCTTAGTCGAAGAAAAGCCTCATGATGAAGCACTGAGGCCTATGAATATGAAAGAAAATAAGACAGTCAGTCCAGATTGAAAAGTAAAATGACAAACACCGAACAAAGCCTGTAAGAAGTTTTACCTTATTTGATGCCTGTTGAGCTTGATTGAACAAGCAGGCCTCATCCACCTCGTCCATTGCAGCCTGATCTTTCTCGGTTACAAGACACCGAAAATAACTAGCCACCCCCACAGGTGCAGAAAGGGCCCTAGAATCTTCGGGAATGGCAAACTTTATTATCCTTTTTCGATCAGGGTTGGAACTCGGAGCAGGAAATCTATCGACCAGCTTGGGACCGAAAGATGCCCTACTCGTCTCGGCGGAGGGAATCTTCCTCGGCACTTCGAGTCCAAAGGTGTCAGCCGATGGCACACCATCGAAGAAGTCTTCAAAAGGCCCTTCCGGTACATGACCTTTGCTCGGCGAATGCGGTCTTGCAGCTCGGGCTTCATTGAAGGTTGCCTCCGAGAAAGAAGGGGAGTCCATTGCTTCTAGGGGACCCGAGGTTCCCTGCGCTGCCTCCCCTACATCAGGGGAAGCCCCATTTCTCGCCCCTGCATCGAGGTCCTCTACTCGATGAATACGAGCTTCATCGATCCTCGGCTCGGGGACTGCCCGAGATGGATCGTTGCTTAAAATCTTGAGGCCCCTATCTTCCTCGGATTCATCACTCAACCGGATATCCAAGTCAGCAATTTTGGTCTTACGAGCTATGCTCTTCTTCTTAACTCTTTTTTTCTCGGGCTTCTTTTCTCTTTTTATCTCCTTCCTGCTCCGAGACAGGGGGAGGGCAGGGAACCTCTCTACCGGGGGACGTTGGCCTTAATTCAGCGTCCTTCGATAACCTGCAAAGGAAGAAGGAGGTAAATTAGTGGCATCGTCGGTCACATAAAGCGTGGAACACAAATGATATCGGTCTTACCATGATTTTTGGCCTCCCATAGGCCCTTCGATATCTCACGCCAGGCACGCTCTAAGTAGGTCCTTTGAGCTACCACCTTCCGGACCCACTCTTCCAAATGCTGAATCGCAGCCGGCATTTGAGAAACAGCTACATCTTGCAAAATACGTTAGTGAGATAACAAAGGAAAATCAACAGACAAATTAGGATACGAAAATGATTCTTACGGTTCATGTTTCACTTTTCAGGGAACGACATATCTTCGGCAGGGATCAGGTCCAACGTCCTTATTCGAACAAATCGGCTCATCCAGCCTCGGTCCTTGTCCTCGTCAATGCTCGAAAATGGGGCTTTGCTTGCCCGGCGAGCGAGTTTTATTAGTCTCCCTCGGAAGACTCGGGGACTGTATAATCGCAGCAGATGATCGAGGGTGAAAGGATGCCCATCGACCTTGCTCACGAAAAAACGAAAAAGATGAATTATTCGCCAAACGGAGGGGTGAATCTGACCCAACGTTACATTGTACCTTTTCCAAAAGGCAACAATGATGGGGTATAAAGGGCCCAACGTGAAGAGGTACGTGTAAACACTCAAATAGCCCTCCACGTGGGTGGTAATCGTCTCGTCCGATGAGGGAACTACCACATCTTTGCCAACCCAATTACATTCTACCTTCACCCTATCGAGGGTTTTGCTAGTGATCGAACTAATATATCTAACGACCGGTTCACCCCATCCCGGTACAGAGAAAGCCTTCTCCACCTTAAAGTCAGAGCCGATTGAGCATCCGACCAGTACGAACGCTTTTAGAGGAGGCTCTGTCAAAGTCTCCTCAGCGACGATAGGCTCGGCCTCTTCAGTGGGTTGAGAGGAAGAAGGTTTTTGCTTTTGAGGAACAGACTTGGATGTCTTTGCCATTAGAATTAAAGAGGTGGAAAAACAAGTAGATGCAAGCGTAAAGAGAGAAATCACTTGAGAACAGAGTTTAGAGAACTTGGATAATATGGTGCTCAAACGACGCAAACTTGAAAACTGACGAATAAGAGGGCTATTTATACTTTTTCAAAGGTGGCGGTTCAAAACCCAAAGTGAGAAAGCATTAATTGGTGCCTGCAGGAATTGGAGAGTTTGTCGTCAATTGGTCTATGAAAAGACATTTTTGATACTGGCCACGTGCGTCATCATGCTGCCGTCATTTATCAACGAGACGTTTTGTGTTATCTGATTTGACGTTCCGAATTCCGTGTTGTACCCCATAAGTATGTTTTCACTTAGCCTAATCTTAAAAGTGGCGGCTCATATCGTTTCTTGTCATTACTCTCCAAATAACGAGGGGACTATCTGTATGGGGTCGAACCCGATCGCTTGCATAGGAAGTACTGGTTTTGGGATTTGACGACCAGCGTCGATTGAAGTCGCCATCCGATAGGTCGAGACCGGAGCATCGAGGAGAGATGTTCGATACCGGGACATCGAGTAGAGAAGTCGAGACCGGATGTCATCAGAACGAAGCTCGAAGCCAAGGCGTTCGAGATGAGATCTTCGAGGCCGATCAGGGTAAAACGTCCTATGGTAAAATTATCAGATTTGCGTAACTGAAGAACCGAAAATCTCGTAACATGTAATCATCTCAGCGGGAATCACGGCTCAAATCAATAAAGACGTTGAATCCATTAATTCTAGGGATATCTTACCTTGTAAATGAGATTTCTACCTTGTATAAATTTCTTTTCCCTCCCTATATAAACAGGCAACCCTATTGTAAATGGACACACAATCTACAATCAATATAAAAAAGCTATAGCCTATTTTGTTCGTTTATCTACTCCATATTTTATTTCTGAAGGATTCTAACATAGAAAGGTTACTCAATATTGGCGGTTTTGCTTCTTTCCTTGCTCACTAAATTTAATCTCTATTTCCGTTTATTCTTTAATTGTATTAAATCAGATCACGTATCCTTAAAACCACATATAAATTAAATTGTTACTCGTAATCAAGGGTAAACATAGCTGCTATCTCCTCTGCAATAAAGAAAAATTAGCATTGAAGCAACACCTTTTCGATACTTAGCCAGGCATTTCTTTTATTCGATTTCCTCCTCAAACTCGGGATGCTTGCTTGTTAAGTGTGGTGATGGCCTCGCGTTTATCCCTTTGCCAGACGGGTATAATGGAAGGAACGGAAACTTTGATTTTCACAAAATCACTTACCGCATTTAGAATAAAAACTAAGCCAAAGGCATCAACCATAGTATGATTAACTCTTACTGCTACTGCAAACCACCACAGGTAAAACGAGTAACCTGTTCAAATAACAGATATTCTAATTAGAGGAGGAGGAAATTGATAAATAAGGAACAAAACAAATGTTTTGCAATGTTACGAAAATTGAGGGGTTTTATGTGTTTGATTTGTAGAATGTGCTTTTACTTCTTCCAACTCTGATTAGCTTAGATGAGAAAAGAGTTCCAAACAGCAGGCTACTATTTTGAGCTACACTTCGCATACATATTCTTAGTAAACATAGTTGGTGTTCTGGGCACAATCTTTAGCTTTCGCTTTACATTAGATAGCTTTCATTATTTGGATATAATCTCCATATTTTTGCACCGCAATAGTTTATTCTCTATTTATATTACTCTCCTTAACCCGCAGAAAATCGTTATTCACAGTCTTGTATTTACATCCTATCTAAATTGGAGTTCATGGACATTATATGTCAGAGTAATCTAAGATTATTAGGAGTATAATTTTTACTTACACCCGTGCAGTTCTTAATGTGCCACAAAGCACAAATCTACAACAATAACATATTAAGCAGGGCAATCACAAGATGGACATATATGGTATCCTAACAGGAACCACTCAAAGAATGAAAAGAAAAAGGATAAATTTTGTTTCTCCATTATGCTCTAGAGTGTTTTCATTTTTATTCTTACATAATTTCCAAAAGAAAAAATATATTGACAAGAATGTAAAGAGTTTATGACAAGTAAGTGTAATTTTGGCCCATTTGCGTTGATGGCTGGAGTGGTTGTCAGTTATCAATGTAAGTGAGAAGTGTTTTATCTCTATTTTGTCCTTTTCTCGGTCAACTTATCCCGTCATCGTCTATGCTAAACAAAAAAGTGAATATTTTCTTCACCAAAACTAGTTCTAAACTTCAAATAGGTATCTCGAAGGGTGATATTGACGAAAGTTCAAGTTAAGGGAAGGTTATTGGAGTTGAGTTTTAGAATTATTCCATCCGTTTCAATTTACGACTCTTACTTTTCCTTTTTAATATGTTTTGAAAACAATACCACATTTTCATATTTAGTGTGTTTTTTTTAATGAATGGTAAAAAAGTATGGCAAAGTTAGTAAGTTTTTGTTTCAACAATTCATTTTACCCTTAGACATTCCCTTAAAGGAACGAGGCATGTTTAAGATCCCAGATTTAGGATATTTTTGGTATGTTATATACACTTTTATTTTAAGAATACAAGATCCAAAATTGATAAGTTATGTATCTTTCATTTTGATGATTTAACAAACTTCATAAGAGAACCAAATAGGGAACCTGATACAATTGGTTCCTCTACGTGCAGAGCAACAAGTCAAATATTTGGTATAAGTCTCAATGAAATCATATAAGGGAACAGCAGAGGGAACAGATAGATATCAGTTCCTCCGGTCACAGTACAAGTCAACCCTTACAGCTGTTAAAGCCGTTGCACTGTAGACGCAACAGTACAACAGCACTATTGAAGCATGCTATGTACCGGATAATCCCTTGCATCATATTTGATGACCTCACCTATATATTACCAACATGAGGCAAGGATTACACATACTTGTAAAACCTTCAATATTAGTTACTCTCAAGTGTGCAACCGCCTTCATTCTCCCAAAGGCATTAAAGAACAAAACATTAACATAAGAAAGGACCAGATCCCATAATTGATTACATCGTGTGTCCTTTATTATTATTGTGTCTTTTTTCATGTTATTCACTTGTAATTCCTACTCGGCTTTTTAGAAGCATTTCGTAGGACATCTTGTAAACCATAAATTGTGTCGCTGTTTTGACTAGAGTTACTCAAGTGGTTAGCTTTCTAATAGAGTTATTACAAGGAAGCTCGCAATATAGGTATTGTGAGTAGGTGAGGAATTAAGTTAATTCTTAGATTACAATAGACTATAATCTAAAGTTTGCTTAGTTAGTGAAGTTGAAATTCTACCAGTGTAGGTCGAGTTTTTAATCTTCTGAGTTGGGAGTTTTTTACATAAATATCTTGTGTTATTTACTTATTGTTGTGTTATGTGGGAACTGATAGAGAATCATATTTTCTGTACATTTTGGTAGACTCTTAATTTACATCAATCGATATCAAAGAATGCTCTTTCTATAAGGCTAACACGTAGAAAAGATCTATATGGCTGCTCCACCAAATTTTGAAGACGGACAATCAACCTGCAGACCACCAAGATTCAGGGATTTGGGATGTTATCTGTGATGGACCCTTTGTCCCCATGAAGACTATTACCAAGACAACAGTCACAGTTCCAAAGACAAGGAAGGAATATAATGATGATGATCGCAAGGCCATTGAGAAAAATTTCAGGGCAAAGAAGATCCTTGTTTGTGGCACTGACCAGACGAGTACAATCGCATCCATCTTGTCAATTTTCCAAGAAGATCTGGGAGGCTCTCCAAACTGCACATGAGGGAAGCACTCAATTCAAGCAGTCAAAAATCGATATTCGTACTACTGAGTATGAACTCTTCAAGATGAAGGACGATGAGTCTATTCCAAACATGCATACTCGCTTTACCTCCATCATCAATGGGCTTCACTCCCTGGAGAAATTATCCCATGGAACAAACTGGTCAGAAAAATACTCAGCGTGTTACCTGGTACTCGGGAGAGCAAAGTCAATGCTATCACGGAAGCCAAAGATCTGCGGAAGCTGACAATTAACGAACTCTTTGGAAATCTGAAAACCTATGAAATGAAAAAGAAGAAAGATCATGAAAGAAGAGAACCCAAAAAGGAGAAGAACCTGGTTCTCAAAGCAGACAACAGTGGCTCAAGTGGTGATGGCATTGACGTGGCCTATTTTACACGGAGATTTCAGAAAATGGTTCGTAGAAATGGAGAAATTCCTATGAAAACCAGCTCTAGCAGAAACACAAAAGGTTATGATTCCTTTCCACAAGTGCGGCGAGCTAGGACATTTCATTAAAGATTTTCCTCTGCACAACCAGGACCATTACAAACACAACGAGGACAAGATGGCTAAGAAGAACCTAGTCCTCGACAGAAAGTTTAAAAGAAGAGATGTCGCTGATAATGTTGTGAAGCAAGCTCTTGCTACATGGGGAGATTCCTCTAGTAAATTTGAGGGTGATGATGAACAAGGAGACACCTCCATGATGGCCGTTGAAAGTCAAGCTGCAGAATACAATTCCATATTTGCACTGATGGCAAAATCTAATGAGGATGAAGATAATGATGATGATGAGGTAAACTTTCTAGACGTTCAAAGAAATTTAAAGTATTATTCTCGAAATACTGTAGTATATTTAGTTAATATCTTAATTGATGCTTACCACAATATCATTAATGATTAAAATATTTTAATTGAGAAAATCGGAGAAAATAAAATATGAGAGAGATGATTTGCTGGTTGCTGGTTGTAGTTGTTGATTTGAAGGAAAAAGTAGAAGAGATAAAGAAAGAAAATATTCTTTTAGAAAATTCAATGGAAAAATGGATGAACTCCTCAAAAGGAAAGGAAGTGGCAAGTGAGGCACACTTTAAGCTTGAAAATGAACTCAAAAAGGTAAAATTGAGTCTTGTGGCTGAACTTGAAAGAAATAGATAGCTTCAAAAAGATTTAAGCATGGTTAAAAATTATCTAGATAAATCTCTGAAGTCGACCTAGTCCTCTGATACAATCACTTTCATGTATAAAAGTAATGGGGGGGGAAAGCAAGGAATCGGGTTCCACAAAGAAAATGCCCCTATAGCCCACATAACAAGTATGATATTGTGCTTGATAACTGGCTTTGCGCTCACTGTGGTAAAACTGGTCATTTAAAAGATTCCTATAAAATAAAGTTTCATAGAAAAATAAAGTTTTTGTGGAAAAATTATCTACTGCTAAGAAACCTGATTCTCTAGAAAAAAAAAAAATGCATGATGCCTGCATTGAAAAAAAGAAGTCTCATTCTCCCTTTCCCTCATTACAAGGGACCCAAACTTGTTTGGGTTCCTAAGTCTAATCTCTAATTCTCTTGTGCAGGCAGTAGTGAAGGGAAACAGTTAAAAATGGTACATGGATAGTGGCCGCTCTAAACACATGACTGGAAGAATGGATGATTTGCTTTCACTCAAGGCCCTGTAAGGTGGGAGTGTGTCCTTTGGAAATGGCAAAAAGGGATACATTATAGGAGTTCGAAAGATTAGGAAAACACTTAGTCACTCAGTTGGAAAATGTGTATTATGTGAATGGCTTGAAATATAGCCTGCTGAGTGTCTCTCAGATCTGCGACAAAGGAAACAAAGTGGAGTTCTTGTCACGGTCTTGCACAGTCACCAATCTTATAACTGCTGAAGTGGTTTTGATTGCCAAAAGATTTAAAAAAATCTATGTTGTAGACTTTGATTCTCTGAATGGTGGTGATCTTACATGCCTGAGTGTCGTTGATGATGATGCTGAACTATGGCACAGAAGATTGGGACATGCAAACTTTTCTCTGTTGAACAAGCTGATCAAGAAGAACCTGGTTTGTGGATTGCCAAAGTCAAAGTTCAAAGATCACAAGGTGTGTGATGCATGTGTGAAAGGGAAGCAATTTAGGACCTCGTTCAAGCCAAAGAAGGAAATGAGTACCTCAAGTCCACTTGATCTTCTTCATCCTTCGTTATTATTGATGATTACTCTAGATTCACATGGACCTTATTTCTTAGAACCAAGGATGAAACTTTTCCAGTCTTTGCAGCCTTTGTAAGGAAAATTCAAGTAAGAATGGGTCATAATGTTGTGAGCATTAGATCTAATCACGACACCGAGTTTAACAATGCAAAATTCGATGAATTCTATGCTAAAAATATTATAAGTCATAATTTTTCTGTTTCTTGAACACCCCAACAAAATGGTGTTGTGGAGAGGTAAAATAGGATTCTTGAAGATATGGCAAGGACGATGTTGATTGACAATGGTGTACCAAAGACCTTCTAGGCTGAAGCAGCGAACACTGCTTGTTATCTGATTAACAGGTGCACGATCAGGTCCCTGCTTAACAAGACCCCATTTGAATTGCTTAATGGGAGAAAACAAAAGCTGACTTACCTGAAAGCATTTGGATGCAAATGTTTCGTTCTCAATAATGGTAAGGAAGCATTGGTAAAAGTTGATGCTAAAAGTGATGAAGGAATCTTTCTTGGCTACTCTTTACAAAGCAAAGCATACAAGGTCTATAATAAAATGACTCAATATACAGAGGAAAGTATACACGCGATCTTTGATGAATCTCACCATTCAAGTGGGAAAGATTCACATGATAAGGATGATCAAAATGGAAGGTCGGAGAGTTTATTGATATGACTAACGGGAAGGTAGATTTGATGAGTCAAGTCAAGGAGACTAGTGAAGAAGATACAATAGAACTTCCAGCTGATTTGGAGGAACCTGGTCCTTCCATCATAGCAATAAAGCTGACAATAGAATTGTTGATGTTGTATTAGGCACTCCTGATGCAGAACGAAGAAGTGGTATTCGTACATCCAACGATTCCAATGATGAGTCACATATTTAGGAACCCGGTACCTCTCATCCTGAAACCCAGGTGTCTAACTGGAAGCACAAAAGCTCACATCCTCTTCTAAATGTAATCACTCCTTTGGATTCAGGGATTCAGACTAGATCTAAGGCAAGAAACATGTTTATTTTCTCAGCTTTCTTGTCTCAAATTGAGCCAAAATATATCAAGGAAGCATTGAAAGATGCTGAATGGATTGCTGCTATGCAAGAAGAGCTCCATTAGTTTGAGAGGAACAAAGTGTGGCACCTAGTTCCTCGACCCTTAGATAGAACAATTATTGGAACTAGGTGGGTGTTCAGAAACAAGCTTGATGAGTCTGGAAATATAACAAGAAATAAAGCCAGGCTAGTTGTCCAAGGCTATAATCAAGAAGAAGTAATTGACTACGATGAAACTTTTGCTCCAGTTGCAAGAATGTAAGCCATCAGAATCCTCATTGCTTTTGCATCTCATATGGAAATCAAATTGTTCCAAATGGATGTTAAGAGTGCATTTTTGGATCAATATTTGAAGGATGAAATAATTGTCAAATAACCACCTGGTTTTGAATGCCATGAACATCCTGAACATGTCTTCAAGATTGTCAAGGCTTTATATGGATGGAAACAGGCCCCTCGTGCATGGTATAAAAGATTGTCCAGGTTCCTTATGAGAATGGCTTCACTAGAGGGAAAATTCACAACACTCTTTTTCTGAAGAAACGAGAGAGGAACTTGCTGATTATGCAAGTCTATGTTAATGAAATCATTTTTGGTGCAACAGATGTTCTCTATGTGAGGAGTCTGCAAAGCTTATGGGAAGTGAGTTTGAGATGAGTATGATGGGGAAATAAAATTCTTCTTGGGCTACAAGTAAAACAAACCTCTAAAGGAACTATGATAAGTCAGCAAAAGTACAGTAAGGAGCTTCTAAAAAGATTTGAGATGGAAAGCTCAAAGACAATTGATACTTCCATTGCTACTGCCACTCGTCTAGACATGGACGAACATGCTCCCCTGTAGATAAATCTATGTATCGGGGTATCACTGGATCACTTCTGTACCTAACAGCCAACAAACCTAACATTGTGTTTAGTGTTGGATTATGTGCTAGATTCCAATCAAGTCCTAAAGAACTCATTTGAAAGCTGCCAAGAGAATTCGAGGTATCTCAAAGGAATGCACGACTTGGTCCTCTATTATCCCTCAGGAGATCATTTTGACTTAATTGGGTATGCCGATGCTGACTATGCTGGTTATCTGGTCGATACAAAGAGTACATCTGGAATGGTACATTATTTGGGGTCATGCTTGATTTCATGGGGTACAAAGAAACAGAACTCTATGGCCCTCTCTACTGCAGAAGCTGCATATGTGGTAGTTGCCTCCTATTGTGCCCAACTACTGTCGATCAAGCAACAACTAGAAGATTTTTGTGTATTCTCTGATTGTGTGTCACTTTTGTGTGATAACACAAGTCCTCTTAATATGGCGAAGAACTCGGTTCACTGTAAGAGGATAAAGTACATTGATGTGTGACATCATTTCCTAAGGGACAATGTGGAAAAAGGACTCATCTGTATGAAGTTCTGCAAAAATAGAGGACCAAATAGCAGATATCTTCACCAAAGCGTGAGTAGAGAGCATTTTGAAAGAAACCGACTAGAGTTGGGTTTGATCAAGTTGAGCTGAGAACCTGGTCCCTCGATGATTGACTATGAAAGGATAGTTAGGTGAATTGCTAAAAAGAATTTTCTGGCAATTTCTAACTAAATTCTATACCATTACGGGTAAACACGCATGCCAAATACAAGACAAACAAGCAGCTAATGACATTGCATTTTCTTTGAAGGATGATGTTCTTAGTTTCAAAATATGTCAGGGAACGTGGTTCCCATGACTCAGGTTAGTAGTTCATCCAACACTCATATGCATTTTTTGAACAACTAGTGTGCCACGTCATTATTTGCCTTCGCTTTTTCACATATCTCCTAAACCCAAATGACACACCCATTACAAACCAACCCATCTAACCAGTTCATTAATCACACCTAATTGTAATCGGTCCTTCATTTCCCTCTTAATACCCCAAAAGGTAGTCTCTTTCTCTCAAAACCGTCTACATCAAATATTCCTCTTCTTCGAAAACCCTCTTCTTGATTCATCAATCTATAATAATCGATCATGTCTTCACCAATGAGTCTCCAAGCCACCACTTAAGTCCCAGCTATTCTTCATCTCATGAGGCATAGCCATCCAAATCGAAAACCCTACATTAACCCACTGAAGCCCCAATTTCCAACCAACCACCATCCATAGTCTCCTCCCCTACACCATCCAGTTTTGGTTCCCATCGCAATCGAAAAATCCAAAATCCCTAAAAGTTTGTTGCCTTTCCCTCACCATCTACTACCATAGAGAGTGGAATCAGAAGGACCTGCATCTACCTCTCTCTTTCTCCAAACTGCAGAAGAAATATTGGAAGGAGATGAAGGTGTAGAGGTATCCAATCAACGTGTTGAGGAAGAATTTATGGACAAAATGGTTGTTACTGGTGCAGGTGGTGGTACATCGGTATCTGATGTCTCTGAAACCCCAATTGCTAAGGGGTTTGATCTGAATGTCTTGTCATCATTAGGTAATGCTCCACCCTCTTCTACTAGTACTGCATTGATGGTTTATTAAGGGTGATATATATGGAAGTTGTTTATCCGTTGTTTCTGAAGAAAGTTTGGTTGGGAATTCTTTGTCTAGTGATGTAGGTACTGGAACTCAGGGGGAAGAACGAGGGAATGGGGACCAGGTGCCTCAAAGTGACAAGGCAATGGCCAGTACTACAGGGGAGCTTACTGAGGGACCTGGTCCATCTGCCCTAGAGGAGTCAACTCCTACTTGGGATGAAACTCCATCCTCTACTAGACAGCCCCCCAGCAATACTGACCCTACCTCTTCCCTCACCTTGATGCAGCCCCTTTAGAGGTTGTGTACTCTGAAATGAAGTTAGTGTTAGAAGGAAATGCTGATGACAGTGAGGAGGACTTCGACAATTTGTCTGTAGCCCAGTTCATTGCTGCTAGGAGTGGTGGACAGTCACACAAGAGTTTTTTTCCTAAACGACCGACCACCAGGCAGCAGAAAAGATTGCTCTTGATAGTGCCCTAAAGGAGAATAAGGAGAAAAGGAAAAGGAGAATACTTGTGAAAAGTAGAATAGTAGATGAGAAAGATGTGCCTCCGGAAACTGTTGTGGAAGTTGAGGATGAGGAGAAGAATCTGGAACATGCTCCTCTTGTCGGAAAACATCTAAGAAGGTTGTTTCTGTGAAACAAAAGAAGGTCCTATCAACAAAGGATGCTGAAGTTGGTGGTGAATAAGGAGTTGAGATGGAGAAGTAAATTGAGAAGGAGAAGTCTGTTGAGAAGGAGAAAATTGTTGAGAAAAATAAGCCTCTCAAAAAGAGGCCAAGCAGCATTGAGGAACCTGGTTCCTCAAAGAAGGCATGAGTAGATGTGTCTGAGCTTGAAAGGAAAGCTAAATTGAAAAAGCAGAAAGTTATGTGGGTAGAGTTTTGATACTAACATTCTTGATCGGTCTGAAATGAGGCAGTTGGTAGAAATTTGCGACTTCTTGAAATGGACTCATCTCTTTACAATTTACAGTCCAAAAGTGTATGAGGAGGAGGTTCGTAGTTTTTATGCTTACTTGTTTACAATAGAGGGTGATACCATATGTTTGAGATCATATAGGATACATTTCGTGATGTATGAGACTGTGCTTGGGAAAATTCATGGGGTGCCTACTGAAGGGCTCCCAACTGTGGAGGGAACATGTTCCCTCGAGTTTAGGAAGATAATCCTCAAGCCTCAAGCCATTCAACAAGAGGAACGAGTGCGCAAGAAGGCACTGCTTCCAGAATACCAACTATTATTCGAGTTGGTGAACAAGGTCTCAATAACAAGAGCAGAAAGGAGATCCATTGCCTTTATTGCGGACCTGGTTCTTTTGGAGGCATTAGACGCCTACACTCCCATCAATCTACTTGGAATTTTGATTGAACACCTGAAGAAAGTGGCAGATTTCAAGGATGGAAATCATGGGTCGCCATATGAGTTCTTGCTCACAAAAGTTTTTGAACGATTTGAGGTCCCAATAGGGAGAGCAGTTGTGGGAACCCATAAACAAATGTTCTCTTTGACCACTTTGGAAGAATGCGAGTGTTTAAACAAAAGGGGGGTATAGGAAGCATTTTCACAATCTCTCTAAACTTATCAATGCTCAAAATGCTGCCAATGAGGAAATCAGGCGGTTGAAGGCCCAGAGTGCTATTCTTGAGGATAAGCTTAGTCAAGCCAGCAAGGAACTTGGTTCTAGTAGTGCTCAGGGAGACGAAGTTGTCCGCTTGAAGGCTAAAAATACAGAGTTGAGGAAACATGTGGAGAACTTGAAAGAGCAATTGATCAATGATCAAAAGGCTATTAATGCTCGCATTGATAGTCTCCTCAAGGCCCTTGCTCCTTAGTCCTTCCCTTCCTCATCCACTGTCCCCTATTTTGTCCATTTGTTAGCCCCTGTTAATCTTACAGTGTCTTTTTATTATCTATCCCTTTTGATTGTGATACTCTAGTTCTGTATGATTTATGTATGTTTTATAATGTTGGTACTGCTACAATGGTTCTTTTTCCTTCAATTAATGAGCATCATCGTCCTATTAAATGCATGTTATACTCTTGTGTTCTATTTCTAGCAATGTTGTGTGCATACAAGTGGCATGAATTAACTTTACTGGACTTTCTTTTGTATTTACTTGTCTGTTTTATTCATGATGCCAAAATAGGGAAGAAAATTGAAGGGGAGAAACAGGTTCTCAGGGGAATATGGCTATAATGCAGGGGGAATAGTGTCGAGATCTGGTTCTCATAAGGAATATCAATTCTAAGTTTGTAGTCATCAAAAAGAGAGAAATGGATAAGTTATGTGTCTTTTGTTTTGACAATTTAACAAACCTCATAAGAGAACCAGATAGGGAACCCAATATAATTGGTTCCTTCGCGTTCAGAGCAACAAGTCAAATGTCTGGTACAAGTCTAAATGAAATCAGAAAAGGGAACAGATATATATATCAGTTCCTCCGATCACAGTACAAATAAGCTTTTACAGCTGTTAAAGCGGTTGCATTTCACATGCCACAGTACATCAGCACTGTTAAAGCATGCTGCGCACCGGACACTCTCTTGCATTATCTTTGATGACCTCATATATATATTACCAACATGAGGCAATGGATTACACACACTTGCTAAAACCTAAATATCATTTACTTTCAAGTGTGCATCTGCCTTTATTCTCCCAAAGGCATTGAAGAACAAAACAACAACATAACAAAGGACCAAATCCCAGCATTGATTACATCATATGTCCTTTAGTATTATTGTGTATTTGTTCATATTATTCACTTGTAATTCCTACTCAGCATTTTAGAAGCATTTCATATGACATCTTGTAAACCATAAACTATGTGGTTGTTTTCACTAGAGTTAGTCAAGTGGTTAGCTTTGTGTGAGCACGTAATTTTTGCCCTACGAAAAATACTCCTAAAAATTTCACAAAAATAAATTTTTCTAACTGTTTTGTATTTTTATATAATTTCAAGGAATTTCTTTTTAATTGTTTGTTTGCATTTAGTTGCTTTTTTTGTACATATTTAATATCTTAAAATCATAGAAAACGCCATAAAATGTTCAATTCTTCGTCTCATAGCATTTTAGATCTTAATTGCATTTTAGAATTTAATTACATTAATTAAATGCAGTTATCAAGCGAAAATCACAAAAAAAATACAATGGTCATATTTACATTTTTAGCTTTTAGTTTTGAATTAATAATTTTCTTTTATTAGTGTTAAGTTAATTAATTATTTAAATGATAAAAAATACTAAGTAGGTCAATTTTGCAAAATAGAAATTTAGAATATTGAGTAAAGTGGCTACAATTTAAACTTGAATAATTGTTGAAGAAAGAAGGAAAAAGGGGGCTATTTTGAGTATAAAATCGGACTGGGCCAACTTGAAATGGCCCAAAGTAGCCCCAATTCCCCCCACTCCACTCCTAAAACCGGTCCACACCTCTCATAACCCAAACGACCCCGTTTTGCCCTCTCAATCCCAGCCCTTGATCTCTTCACATCCAACGGTTCGCAACCAACCACCCCTTCTCTTTATATCTGTCCGAAACAACCCCCAGCCCCCCCGTCAAAAACCCCAAAGACCCCTCATTCTTCATCTTCCTCAACTCCTCTAAACCCTAGTCGCCCTAAATCCCCAAACCCCTTGTGACCGGCGGCCTCCACTCCAAACAACACCAAATTCATACCCGATACTCCTTGCCTCACTCTCATCATTAATCTACCATCAAATTTCCCAAAAGCCCCACCAAATTCGTCGATGCTAATATCTGAGAAATCAAGGAAAAACCCATAAAAAGTCGCTCAGTGCATTCTCCGATTTGTTTACGGCCTTTAGCATATATCAAGCAGTGATTTTTGGGTAAGCCGTTGTTTGATTTGAGTTTTAGGTCGATTGTTTGGTCACCAAAATCTGGCCAGCCATGGTCATTATCGCTCCATGTAACAGTGGTTCTGCCTTCAAGCATGAATCAGTGCTCGCGTAACAATATCAACCATTGGTCAGATATCTTAAACTTGGATGTATTCGTCCGTGAGTAATTTCCCTTCTCGATCCTTCATGTTTTTCATATAGCCGCCTGATTTACTGTTTTTCATTAATATTTTTTGTGTTTTGATTGCATTTAGCGGATTAAGAGCAGTAGTTTGCAGATTAACCAAGGTTTCGTTAAGTTGGTCTTATTTGTTTGTGTTAAAGCCTGTTAAGTGTTAGTTAGCTGGTAGCTGTTTATCAATATGATGTCGTATCAATTAAGTTTTGTCACTAATGTAGTTTAGTCCTAAATCTGAAGATTAGAATAAAATTAGTTGTTAGTTTTGATTAAGGCATTTTGAGATTTTTAAAAATTAGCAGATCCTTTCTTGTTAATCACTTGAATGTTCTTGAATAGAGATAAGGGATAAAAATACAATAAGAGAAATAATTTAGGCCAAATCTGGGGTCAAAAAGGGTTAAATTCAGAAGTTAGGGGGTAAAAACAGGAAAGAATCATTTTTTAATTGTACAGTTGTCTATTTCTGTTGTAAATAGACCCCTTCTCCCCTGAATTTCAGCTGACAGATTCCCATATATTTCCC
>MCJB01051386.1:245559-323179 GCA_002018475.1 Nicotiana obtusifolia | reverse complement strand
CCCCCCCCCTTTTTTCCCTCATACAAGAGCACACTTCTACATTCTATGAAAAAAAACTTCACATTCCCTCACCAAAAAGGAAAAAGTGAAGGTTAATTTTCACTCTGCTTTTCCTCTAAAAGAAGAGACTTACAGAAAGCTTCTGAGATTTTAAAACTTCTGAATTTGAGATCTTAAGCCGAAACAGGATAGAAAAAGATTTCTGTGTTTGTTCAAGTCTGTGGATGTTAACTTCATTTTCTGGGTTCATAGACAATATTTTGGTGTTTAAGTGTTGCTGAATTTGCTGCTTCCACTCTTGCCGAGCTCCAGTCTTTCTTTCTCTAACCTTTATTTGGCTATTCTAAGTTGTACTACTGCAGTTAAGGTATATGCTTGTGGCCTCAAATAATATAATTGCTTTTTGAATATCATATCTCTCTGAAATCTCAGTTGTCTGTTACTTTACATATATACTGAATACTCTTTTTCATGTTTGACTGCAAGTTTGAATTTGGTTTGAAGTATCTGAGGAGATGAATACCTAAAACCATACCGAAATTTGAGTAATAATAAAAAAAAAACAATCATGAAATCAGTTCTCTTAACCTTTGTTTATCAAGGTTTGAGTTGCTATTGATGGATTTCTTACGCATGAAGTTCTGAAATTCCCTGTAGATCTGTGATTTAAGAAGTAACACGCCAAAAGGGTTGGTGACGAATTTAGAAATTTGACCAGTGCTTGGCCTGATTTTTGCAAGTTTTACCACTTGAAAGTGGTCAATTGTGTAATAGTTTAATTCTAGTTTAGTATAGTTTCTAGTATAGAAAAATGTAATAATTTATTTTATCACTAGTGAATACAGTTGTGTAAATTCAAGTAGTTTGATAGGTATCGTTTAGAAGTTTAAATTTCAATCCATGGAATGTTGTCACATAGTAATTTGGTGTAAGTTTATTGTTTAAATCTTTCGAAATGCCTTAATTACGGTAATTAAATAGGGATATAATTCTTGAAATGCCTTAATTACGGTAATTAAATAGGGATATAATTCTTCCTGCCATTGTATAATTTAATCACATGCTGAATTTTGTGGAAGGTTTGCTTTGTTTTCAATAGTTATTGCCTTATGAGCTTGGGCCTTGACCTTAGGCCCATTCCCATATTCACAAATAGTCAAATAGAGGTCCATTCTAGTTTATTAATTGATACAACAAGTAACTTCGGTACCCATAACTGACCGACTCACTCACGGTAGCATGAGATAATAATAAAAAATGATCTAATCTCTTTGACATTAACTTATAGAAATCTGTATTGAGGTTTCTTTAATTGTCTTATGTTTTGTCTCGCCATTTCATGGTAATCAAGTACGTGGGCGTCAAACGAATATCCAATGAGCCAACGAATTAAAATCGTCTAAAGCTTTGGGTTCGAATTACATGTATCAATGATTTAGTCCATATGAAAAGAACCAAAATCTCAACTCCAACAGTTCTTTTACCATATTACATGACCTTACAACAAATCTAAAAGGTAGTTAGGAAATAATTCACAAATAGTGTAGTTTGCTTTAGGCGCGTAAATAAATCATCGCGACTTTGGGTACGGTTCCCGTAACATAGTTTGCGATACATAAATCGCAATTCGAGTGTGTGTTTCACGTGACATGATCATAACTTCAAATAATAATTAAAATAAATGTATTGTGAATCACCGGTACGTTTCACACGGCGTAATTAGCAATATGTATAAAAACAAATTAGTGCGCGACATCACGGCTTGTTCAAATAAATTCCATATAAAAAGCAATTTAAAATTCAATTAAAAGCGGTATAGAAGCGACAAAATGCACAATAGGTTTTAAACATGTAATAATTCTAATAATTAAGCCTACTATTAATTGTTAGGAGACCGTGCTAAAAATACGAAACTCGGGAGTGCCTCACACCTTCTCCCGGATTAAAAAAAATTTCTTGTCCGGTCTTCTGTGTTTGTGGACCAAAAAAAGAGTTAATTTCCTTGATTTGGGATTTTAAAATAAAGCAATGACTTGGGAAATCATAATAATTATTCCAAGTGGAGATTCTAACTAAATAATAATTCCATTTTGAATAATGTCACTTTAATTTGAAAAACTCCCTATTCTTTGGAAAAAGGAGGTGTGACAGCTCTGGTGACTTTGCTGGGGATCGAACCCATAATCTCTAGTTTAGGGTTTTGAATTCGAGCTTAGAATAACTATTATGCTTGGCTTTCTTGTGATTGTCTGATATTACATGTTTAGGCCTAATGTGCCAATTGCCACTCATTTACCGATTTGATATTCTGTGAACTGTATATAAAACTGTTACGACACCCTTCTTCTCTCTGAGTCTTCTAAATCTTCTAGGAAACGCACGCTGGCGTGGCTTCTTTTATGTTAGAGTGTCATATCCCTAATTTAGAGCGATGATCGGATCAGTTACAAAGCCGGATGGTCTTTTAGTTCCTGGTACGTTGCCCCCCCTCCCCCCCCCTCCGGCTCGAGTTAACGCTGGAGTAAGCCAGATCTAGAACAATACACCCCAGGGATCAAACCTAGAATGACATAACCTCATGCCGGATCCCTAGTAGGTGCGTTTGTTTGCATCACATGCATTTGACTTGGGGGACTCAACACAGGGGTTGGGTCCGTCTAGGACAGGTGTACCCAATTTAAAAGACCATCCTGGCACATTTTACGTGCTATTTGTGCATTTATTTATTTTGACTTGCATGTTGACCAGTTTCTAAAATAGGGAACGAAAATCAAGAAAAACCAAGAGTGAAGTATTAGAGAAAAATCACCCAATTCTGAAAATCCCGTTATTCAAAATATCTCAAAACTCTACCAAAATTTTGAAGAAAAAGAAGAAAGAAAAGATCATTTCAAAATAAGTCATATTTTCTTGTTTTGTCAAAACCTACAGAACTACGCGGGTTTGATTCTCACTAGACGTGAGATACGTAGGCAACCTTCATCATGTTCAGCCCCGCTTTTGCAAAAATAACTAAAAAATATGAAATGATGTCATTTTGCAATAAATAAAGTATGTGATGCCGTTTTTGTCTAAATTGTCAGTCCCAACGAGACGTCGGAAGGCCGTTTTTGCAAGAATAGCCACCTATGGTCCTTTTTTTCCAATTTTTTGCCACTTAGCAAGCACAACCCAAAATCTTCCCTTCCGAAGTGCTGAAGGACCGTATTTGCAGAAGTAGCCGTGACTTGTTTTCAGTCGGATTTTGCACAAAATAATCTTTTCATGGTCAATTTTTAAATAAAATTCACATGTATTAACCTAGTCACTCTAATTTAAAAAATGTGCAGAATGAGCACCGTCCAAAATTTACTGTTGAAGTTATGGATCAGATTCCACTAGCACTCCACATGTTGGTGGGGACCAGAAAGGGTCAATCAATACCTGGGGGCACTTATTGGACTATTAAAATTCAACCTAGAAGTGATATGATAGAGGCACTAGTGTCATTCTGGGACCCCGCTTACAATGTTTTGCACTTCTCATATTTTGAGCTTACACCTACTCTGGAAGAAATGGCGGGTTATGCCAAGAGTACGGAGGGATTAAGACACAAGTACTTGGTATCTCTAAGGACCATTACTCCCCACAAGTTTCTACACTTACTGAAAATAAGAAAACAGATCATGACAGAAGGTCTAGCAGGTAGAGCTTGCACTTTTCACCTTCTATACCAGCAGTACAGGCACATAAGAGGATTCGAATACCCAGAAGATGGACTCTACAGTAAAGGAAACCATTCAAAGTGGGAGACACATAGATGCTTTGCCTTCATGGTGGCATTTTTAGGCCTTTTAGTGTTTCCAAGGGAGGATGGACACATTGATTTACATGTAGCCGGAGTTGTCCATGTTTTGACTACACAGGCAAAGAGTATCCTCGCACCCATTATCGTATCAGATATATACCGAGCCCTCACATCCTGTAAGGCCGGAGTCAGGTTTTTTGAGGGGTGCAATCTGTTATTACAAATGTGGATGATCGAGCACCTTTGTCACCGTCCCTGATACATGATTTATGGTTCTACTAGGAAAAACTGCATTGAAAATTTGGTACACGAGTGACAGGATTCGAAATGCCAGAAGGGATCAAAGATTGGGTCACTCGCGTTCGTCATATAACCACGGATCAGATAGAGTGGACATTGGGTTGGCTCCCTGTTGATGTGATTATTTACATGCCCGTCACTGGTCCCTACTTCCTTCTAATGGGTCTCTGAAGCATGCAGGCCTATGCCCCCTACCAGGTTTTGAGACAACTTAGAATATGCCAAACAAGTTCCCAGAGATGTAGATCTTAGTACTCACGTGGTTGAAATCCGCTCTGATGCCCAATTTCCTGAAGAAGCGGTTCGCCAAATTTGGAGCGAATGCCAATATTTGGGGGCAAACACCCGCGTACGCGATTTGTCCAAGGGCGAGGTCTTACCTAGTTATGTTGCTTGGTATGAAAAGAGGGTCACAACAAATGGCGAATCTAAAAGACCGACTAAAACGCCCCATATCCAAGAATTTATTGATGCAGCGGAAGAATAGTGGGTTTGGTTAGCCAAAGAGAAGGAATATCAGACCACCATAAGCAAACTAAAAGATCAAGTCAGAACCATCAAATTTGATAGTGGGTTGCAAGCTGCTGATGATGAAGGAGAAAAGAAAAGGTTGGCCTGGGAAAACGAAGCCCTCCGAGCTCAGATCCGGAGAATGAAAATAGCAGCCGAAATGCCAGTAAGAAATGAGAGGGATGAAAGAATCATAAGCAATTTGAGGCGAAAAGTGCATGATTACGGGGCTGATCTGACAAAGCCGAGGAAGACTTGGCAAAATCTCGAGCTAAGTTGGCAAAAGGTGCAGAAGAACAGGCAAGGTCAGCCCGCCAATTGAAACAAATATATGATAGAGGAGTCACGATTTTAAGGGAAAAGCTGGCTACCCTCGAAAATGAATTAGTTCAGCAGACAAAGGACTTCAAAATGGAAAGAGAATATTGTTATGGATTGATTTACCAATTAGAAGAGAGCGTGCAGAAGTTGCAAGATCAAAACAACACAGCACGCAGGTGCTGGAAGCCCGTGCACAGCAAATTGGACGCTTGCTCCAAGAAAAAGGTGTCATTAGAATGAGAATCAAAGAAATAGCCGATTTATGCTGCAATGAAATGCCATGAATGTGAGGGTATGACCAGATCTATGTTTTTTGCCTTAGTGTTGTCCTTCGCTCACCAGGTGATGGCCCATCTAGAGTTCCTCCAAGAAGATGCAGGCCCGCGTCGAGACCGACTGATGTCCCGCGTGCCCCCGGATAGCATTTGAGGCTCTTATGCATTCTTTATTTTTCGGCTTTTCAGTCTGTATTTTACCTTTCTCAAGTCTATTTGACCTTTCGTCCATGTCGAGCCTGTTTATTGTTTTGTTTTGAGTCTGTGTATTTCCGTTTTTACTAGTCATCAATACCTCCGAGTCCATGTAATAGAAAAAACTAAAATGATTTTTATTAATTGAATTTTGACAAAAACCCTAAAATTTTCTTTTCTTTCATTTCGCATTTATTCTCCTGAACTACGTAATGGTCTGATTCATGCGGCGTCATGATACATTGACAATCGCCATAGCCCTAATTAATCTAAGAGAAAATCAACAAAAGAGAGAAATATATAAAATAAAATAAAAAAGAGAAAGAAGAAAAGTGCGATAAAAATGAAAGAGCGAAAACCACAAAAAGAGAAAGAAAAAGAAATCAAGATATGAAGTGAATGAATGAACAAGAAGAGCTACAGAATAAAAGAGATAGTGAAAGCCGGGATGAAACACGCAGCCTTGGCAAAAACATTTTAGAAACGTTTAACTGTTCAGGTGCATTACATCCCCAATGTATGATTCCCTATCTATTAAATGGTCTCCAACTAACAAGCGTATTGTGACTGCTGTTAAGGTCTTATAAGGTGCTTGGTTTTGTCGGTAATCTGGCTTCTCACCCCTATTTTACAAGATCCAAAGGAAATATACCAATGGCTTCAGAAAGCAATCTCTGCATCATTAACACTGAGGATAGCCCTGAGCTGGCTATTTCACAACTCGAGACGGCAACTGTCGAAGAAAGCAAGATGTTGTGTCTGCACATGTTGGAAAGGTGGGATGCCTGGTCCAACGGTAGGGAGCCGCCAAACGCCATTCCCAGGTTCCCGAGCTGGTCCCAGGAACAGTTGGAACCACCAACATCCCCATGATGAACCCATTTGTCCCATTTGGGTACCCTTCTATATCATCCTTCACCGGTATGCCTTCTGTGATTTGCCCCCAGGCACTGTTCTTTGGAGCACCGTCAATGTCATTTTCTGCACCACCGGTCTTCACCATGGCACAACCAACCGTGCCCAGGCCATGCTTTGAGCCTTCAACATTGACCTTCCATGGCCCACAATTGACATAACTTATGTTACTCCAGACTCATAAACTCAACAACCACAATATGAGTCCCCCAATTGAACAAAAAAGGGCAGTACAGAACCCTGAGTGGGAAGAAATGGCTCGAAAAATGAGAAACTTGGAGCAAAGCTTAAAAAATATGCAAGGCCTGAGTGGCCACAAAATTGTTTCCTATTCAGACTTGTGCATGTTACCAAATGTTCATCTACCTGCCAGCTTCAAAATGCAAAAGTTCGAGAAGAATGATGGGCACGGAGATCCAATTGCTCATCAAAAAAGATACTGCAATAAGCTACGAGGGGCTAGTGGGACAGAAGATTTGCTAATGGCCTATTTCGGGAAAAGCCTAACAGGAATCGCCTCGGAATGGTATATGGATTAGGAAATCTCTCGCTGGCACATATGGGATACTCTAGCCCGAGATTTTGTCAGACAATTCTAGTACAATGTCGACACATCTCCAGACATAAACTCCCTGTCTAACTTGAAGAAGAAAGCCGCGAAGTCGCGAATATGCTATCAAATGGCACGAGCAGGCCGCCAGAGTAAAACCGCCCATGGACGATACAGAAATGGTTACAGTCTTCTTGCAGGCCCCAGAGGCTGATTATTTTTAGAATATGATGTACGCTATGGGTAAACCGTTTGCTAAGGCAATCAAAATCAGGGAAATGGTAGAGAACTATCTGAAAACTGGCTGAATATTGAATCAAGCTGCCTTGAAAGCCACCTCCCAAGCCATCCAGAACGGTTCAAGGGCTTTGGCCAATCGTAAGAAGAGGGAGGAGGGATCCATGATGGATTCAGGATCAAGAGGGCCTCATCGATCATTTGGCTGCTCTTACATGCCGCCTAGAACCCCACAACACTATTATCCACACCAGGATACAGCCTATACCGTGGCACCGCCTTACTATGCGGTGATGAATGCCCAACCTTACGCATGGCCACAACAGCATTACAACCAAGCCCGAGCTCCACCTCCCAGAAATAACCATCCTTACTCAGCTTAGTATAATCCCCGTCCACCACAAAAAACACTCCAACATAATCCACGCCCTCGTGACCCTCCCAGGAAAACCAATTTCACCCTTATTGGTGAATCTTATTCCAGTTTGCTTCAAAAGTTAATCCAACTGGGTCTACTGCAATCTGTGACTCCCAACCACCATAATCTCGAGTCTCCATCATACAGGGTCGAAACCAGATGCACTTACCATTCAGGCTGTTATACAGAAGATTGTTGAACCATCAATAGGGCGGTTGAAAGCTTGATAGAAGAAAAAAGAATTATGCCAAGGGACAAAGAGATCCCTAATGTGACTAACAATCCATTACTGGCTCACAATAATGGTCGGTCATTGGAATGATTTTTGATGACGAGGAGTTTGATCCAGCACTGAAAGCGATCATTTCCATCGCCGATTCAGAGGCTAGACCCAAGGCGGCGGTGAACAAGCCAAAACCGAGAAGAAAGTCACTCCGGTTCCTCGAGTTGTTAAAACAAAGTCTAGGGCAGCACCTGCTAAGAACAAGGTTCTGTATGTTCCTAAGACCCCAAAAAAAGAACTGCTCATCCTGAACACTCCCAAGAAATTCGAGAAAAGGAAGGTTACGCTGAATGTGCCAAGATTGTATGTGCCAAAAGGGACTTATGTGGCACAGGGGCCAGTAATTTCACCAAGGCTGACTGAGCTCGTGGTCATCAGCCACGCACCAAAGAATCCTATGAAAGATCCCACTGCAATTCCCTGGAACTACAACAGAACCATGGTTACCTAAAAGGGGAAAGAGGTCATGAGAGAGGTGAATGAAATGAATCAGTCTGGGAAGTACCATAGCCCAGGAGAGCTAAAGAAGTCCAAATTGAACAGGGATAAACGGTTGCCATCCAAGAAGCCTGACAGCAATGAGGAAGACTCCTTCCCATGTTTCACTCTTATCTCTACTGCTGAGTTTGGATGAATACCAAAAGGTGCTCCTGAAAACACTAAATGAAGCATATGTCCTGATTGATACTTCTGTTGAACAACTGGAGAGAATGGCAGAAAGATTCTTTGAGGTCAATAAAATTTCCTTCAGATATGATGATTTGCCCCCAGAGGGAGCCGTACACAACAAAGCCCTCCACTTGACTGTCAAATGCAAGGGCTATTATGTAAAGAGAGTAATGTAATAAGGTGGTTCTGGGGTCGATTTTTACCCTCTCTCAATACTCCAGAGAATGGAGATTGGAACAGAAAGAAATCAGGCTGACAACGTCTGCGTGCGGGCTTTTGATGGGGTCAAAAGAGACACCATAGGAGAAATTTATCTAATTCTGACTATAGGCCCCATGGATTTTGAGGTGACTTTCCAGGTTTTGGACATGGAAACCTCATACAATTTCCTCCTGAGAAGACCATGGATATGCTGCAGGAACTGTTCCCTCCACTCTCCACCAAATGGCCAAATTTGAATATGATAATCAAGAAATTATGGTCCATGGAGAGGACGAGCAGTCCATCTACAGGGACCCTTCAGTCCCCTGTCTAGAAGCTAAGGAAGGCAGCGAACATATTGTATACAAAGCTTTTGAAATTGTGGTCGCCGACCAATGTGAAGAAGGGGCCCCATTACCTCAACCTTGCTTGTCTAATGCTTCAATCATGGTCACCACTCAGATGATTAGACATGGGTACAAGCGGGGAAAGGGGCTTGGGTGCCTCTTCAGGGCATCATTGAGCCTATTACTTCAACCGCCAATGAGGAGTTTTTCGGTGTAGGATTTTGAGCTATAGAGGCCGACACAAAATGGCTTGATAAGCGCAGAGAAAAAGGGTGGGTCCTGTCCCAGCCCATTCCATGTCTCGCCCAATCATTTGTCAAACCAAAGTGTGTGGAAGAAAAAGAAGGGGCCTTCACGACCGAAGAAACTGATGATATTTGTGAATCCTTGAAACAAATGCTATATGAGTATCACATGGTCCAGCCGGGGAAGGCATGAGCGATGCCGAGGTGCAGTATATGGGACCGGATGCCAAAATCCATAATTGGAAAGCTACCCCATTTCCTGTCAGGCGGGAATTCCAGCAGTCCAGTCTTGCTATCTCTTCTACATTATGAGTTATTCCAGGGTGTAACTCGAATGTTTTTACTTTATTGTCTTTTGATGTTGATGTAAACCCCCATATATTCAATTCAATGAAATGGAATAAATATTTCATTCGTCTACATATGTCCCTTTCCTTATAATCTGATTTAGCTATTTTTCTTATCTTTTTCTTTTCAGTTCTAATAAGGCGGACTTAAATAACATGACATGCTTGCGGACTTCATGCCCAGATCCTAAAATATTGTCTAACTGTGAAATAATGAATCAAGAACCAGAATATGAAATGAGACTTTTAGGGAAATAAATCGAGAATTGGAACAATTTGAGAATAAGCCTAAGACACACTTAAATGAAACCAAGCCAGTTAACTTGGGCAGTCCAGAAGAGATCCAAGAAACCATGATAAGCATTCACGCGGATGAAAGAACTAAGGATGCATTTATCCAACTTTTGTTTGAATTCAAGGATGTGTTTGCATGGTTCCATGATGATATGCCAGGGCTGAGCGTTGATTTGGTGGTACATAAATTTCCTATCTATTCTGCTTATCCACCCATTCAACAGATACAAAGAAAGTTCAAAAAGGACATCAGGGATAAGATCAAGGAAGAAGTCAACAAATAACTAAAAGCTGGTGTGATTCGAGTGGTCCGATACACCATGTGTTGGCTAATATGGTTCCAATGCCGAAGAAAGATGGGAAAACCCGAGTGTATGTTGATTACTGGGATTTGAACAAAGTGAGTCCCAAGGACAACTTTCCACTGCCGAATATTCACATCCTTGTTGACAATTGTGCTAAACATGAGATAGAGTTTTTCTTGGATTGTTATGCTGGGTATCACAAGGTTCTGATGGATAAAGAAGATGCAGAAAAGACGTCTTTCACCACACTTTGGGGCACTTACTATTACATGGTCATGCCATATGGTCTGAAAAACGCCGGGGCAACCTACATGAGAGCTATGACTGCCATCTTTCACGACATGATGCACCAGGAAATTGAGGTGTATGTGGATGATGTGATCATTAAATCCAGAACCCAGGAAGGCCATGTGCGAGATCTGAGGAAATTCTTTGAGCGTCTGCGCAGGTATGACTTGAAATTGAACCCAGCTAAATGTGCATTTGGAGCTCCGTCTGGAAAGCTTCTAGGGTTTATAGTCAGTCGGAGAGGTATCGATTTAGATCCAACAAAGATAAAGTCTATTCAGGATTTTCCACCTCCGAAGAGCAAGAAAGAGATCATGAGTCTACCAGGGAGATTAAATTACATCAGTAGATTCGTCGCTCAGCTCACTACCACTTGTGAGCCTATATTCAAACTGTTAAAGAAAGACGCGGCAATCAAATGGACAGATGAGTGTCAAGAAGCTTTTGATAAAATCAAAGAATATCTATCAAACCCACCAGTTCTTGTTCCACCCGAGCCAAGAAGACCTTTGTTCTTGTACCTGACAGTCCTGGAAAATTCCTTTGGCTGTGTCGTGGGGCAACACGATGTGACCGGGAAGAGAGAGCAAGCCATATATTACCTGACCAAAAAGTTCACCAGTTATGATGCCAAATACACTTTGTTAGAAAGAACTTGTTGCGCCTTAACTTGGGTCGCCCAGAAGCTTTGACATTATCTACCGGCTTACACCACATATCTCATAACTAGGACGGATCCTTTGAAATATATATTCCAGAAGTCGATGCCTACAGGAAGGTTGGCAAAATGAAAAATCCTGCTCACAGAATTTGACATTGTCTATATCATTCGCACGGCAATGAAAGCCCAAGCCTTAGCGGATCATCTAGTTGAGAACCCGGTCGATGATGAATACCAACCACTAAGCACTTATTTTTCGGACGAGGAAGTGAACTAAAATGAAGTAATTCCAAAGGGCACCAACGCTTGGAAAATGTTCTTTGATGGAGCTGTAAATACAAAAGGTGTCCGGATCGAGGTAATTCTGATTTCACCCACAGAGCAGCATTATCCGGCAACAGCCCGGCTTTATTTCTTTTGTACAAACAACACCACTGAGTATGAAGCCTGCATCATGGGCATGAACATTGCAGTTGATCTGGATGTAGAGCAATTGTTAAGCATGGGAGATTCTGACTTGATCATTCGGCAAGGGGAATGGGAAAGTTGAGACCTCAAACTCATCCCATACAGGCAACATGTGGAGGATCTTAGAAAATGATTCAAGTCCCTCGAGTTCAGGTATGTTCCTCAATTCCATAACGAGCTAGTGGATGCACTAGCTACTTTGGCCTCAATGCTGCCATACACGGGTATTTTCATATTAACCCGCTGGAAATCCAAGTCCGAGAAAGGTATGGTTATTGTAATACAATCGAAATGGAGCCAGATATTCAGCTATGGTACCATGATATCAAAAGGTTTTGAAAACAAGAGAATATCCCGAGCAGGCCAGTTGTGATCAAAAGAGAACTATAAGAAGGCTTGCAAGCAGTTTCTTTTTGAGTGGCGAGGTCCTATACAAAAGAACTCCATATCTAAATATGTTGAGGTGCGTTGATTCCCGAGAAGATGAAAAGATCATGAACAAAGTCCATTCTGGAGTATGTGAGCCTCACATGAACGGGTATGTCCTTGCAAAGAAAATCCTCCGGCTAGGTTATTACTTGATGAAGAAAATGATTATTTCAGTTTCGTCCGGAAATGACATCAATGCTAGATACACGGTGACCTAATTCATGCACCGCCTTCAGAGTTGCATCCTATATCAGCGCCTAGACCATTTGTTGCTTGGTGCATGGATGTTATTGGGCCGATCGAGCCGAAAGCTTCAAATGGACACAGATTTATCTTGGTTTCAATTGATTATTTTACAAAGTGGGTTGAAGCAGTCACTTTCAAAGCTGTCACCAAGAAAGCAGTGGTGGACTTCGTGAATTCCAACATTATTTGTCGTTTTGGTATTCCTAAAACTATCATTACAGACAATGCTGCAAATTTGAACAGCCACCTGATGAGGGAGGTATTGGAACAGTTTAAAATTATGTATCATAATTCTAACCCTTATCGGCCCAAAGCTAATGGCGCTGTTGAAACTGCAAACAAGAACATGAAGAAGATCCTCAGGAAAATGATTCAGGGCTCTAGACAATGGCATGAAAAGCTGCCTTTTGCACTATTGGGATATCGTACAACCGTGCGCATCATTTGGGGCCACGCCCTATTTATTGGTTTACGGCATTAAAGCCGTAATACCCGTAGAAGTCGAGATTCCCTCTCTTCGGATCATCGTTTAAGCCGAGATTGAGGATGATGAATGGGTCAAAGCCCAGTTGGAATAGTTGACTATGATTAATGAAAAGCGGATGGCCACAGTTTGCCACGGACAATTGTAAATGGCACGTTCCTACAATAAGAAAGTGCGACCTAGAAAATTCGAAGTGAGGCAACTCGTTTTGAGACATATTCTCCCTCATCATGAAGAAGCCAAAGAAAATTTGCTCCAAATTGAAAAGGTCCGTAGATTATAAGAAGAGTGTTGAAAAAGGGAGCGCTGTATTTGGGAGACATCGAAGGAAATGACCCCGAGACAGCTGTCAATGCAAGTGCCGCCAAAAGGTGTTATGTTTGACCCCTTTTCACAGCTGTAACATGCTCCGATTGGGATGACGAAGGCTTCCTTTCTCGCTATCCAAACACTGGTAACCCTTTGCAAACCCATTGAGCCGGTTCCCTTTCTTTGATTACCCTCTTTGGAACTTGGAAGTCTTATGAAAAAAAAAAAAAAAGAAGAAGAAGAAGAAAAAGGAAAAGAATTTTGAAAAAAGAAAAGAAAAGGAAAAGAAAAATGAAAAATAAGAAGAAAAAGAAAGACAAAAGGAAATCAAAATCAAAAGTTCCTTGAACTACGTTCGACTTGATTCCGAAAGATACGTAAGCAGCCTCTCTCTGGGGTTCAGTTACACCAAAATAAACACCCACATTCCCCCAAAAATTGAAACTGGGGCAGATGTTACAATGGTTCGGTGATGGTTTCGCCCGAAAGATTCTAAAGTTGTAATTCAATCTAAATTCTTTTTACCCAAATCCTTTTCAAGTCCTTCCGATCAATCAACAAGAATGTTCATGAATTGGAGGATACATTCACTTGGATCTGATGCCACAAAAATGAGAGAAATAAAATGGGAGAGTCTTATTTGTGAAAACCCGCACAAGCACCGTAAGACGATGGTAAGTAGAGAAGTGAAAAATGAGAGAGTCTTGTTAGTGAAAACTCGCAAGAGCACTATAGGGAAATGGTGAGAAGAGAAATGAGAGAAGTCAGCAGGTGAAAACCCACAAAGGGCATTACTGATCGAAAAGAGGATCTTCACAGCCATTGGTATTGACAGTCCTACGCAAAGTTTCTCGATTTCGAGGCAAAAGTTGTGATGAATTTCTGAAAGTCGGACAGTTTACACATATCAGGCATCCATTCCAAAAGGCATGTCATGTTCATTGAAGTCCGCAGGTACTCCAGATAAGTCCTTCTTTCCTTTCCCCGAAAGGGATGCCTCTCGTTTAAATTCATTATACATTTCATTGTTTGTTTTTCTTTGAATCCCTTTCGGTCTAACTCGATTCCAAAACTATGGCAAAGAAGGGATGGCAAGACTAATTTACAGGGCTTTCATTTGATAAGAGTTAGTATGCAAAAAAAAAAAGGCTCCTAGCCTCAGCAGGGGCATCAAGTCGACCCCGACTGGCCATGGTGTCGATGCTTCAAAATCAAAACTCTCAAAAGGAGGAAATCAAATTGAAAGTGCCTACAAGGGCAAAATAAAGTTGAAAAGGTTAAGTCCCACGGTACCAACCGTCATGTAAAAGTTTGAAAAGTCAAAGGCTCTCCTCTGGTGCCAGGAATGCAAATGATAATCAAGAAACAACTTGTGGTAGGTTGAAATCATCATCAAAAAAAAGATGGGCCAAGATTAAATGGCTGAAACACTCAAGGCCGCAAAACCAACCACCGTTTTAAACTAACAATTCTTTTTTGTTTGATAAATAGGAAACACGTGCAATCCAAAAAGCAACCTTGCAAGAAGCTGGAGCAACCAAAAAAAAAAAAAAAAGAAGAAGAAACCGCGCAGGAGCTAGACACAGCTCTGCAACAGCAACAACTCCAAAAAGGAAGTATTCTTCAAATTTTTCCTACATTTACTCAGTCTCTAAAAACTAATTAAACAAAATGAAGAAGAAAAAGATTAACTGATGAAGAAGAAAGAAAAGAAAGAAATCTCAAAATCGTGGTAATATAGGGTACACTACTCCCTAGTCGCTTTTCCAACATAGTGTCTCCACTCCCTAGTTGATATTATTTTAGACATAGGGTCTCCACTCCCTAGTCACTTTTCCAACATAGGGTCTCTACTCCCTAGTTGATTTTATTTTAGGCATAGGGTCTCCACCCCGTAGTCGTTTTTCCAACATAGGGTCTCCACTCCCTAGTTGATTATATTTTAGACATAAGGTCTCAACTCCCTAGTCGCTTTTCTAACATAGAGTCTCCACTCGCTAGTTGATTTTATTTTAGACATAGAGTCTCCACTCCCTAGTCTCATTTCCAACATAGGGTCTTCACTCCCTAGTTGATGATATTTTAAACATAGGGTCTCCACTCCCTAGTCGCTTTTCCAACAAAGGTTCTCTACTCCCTAGTTGATGATATTTTATATGCAGGGTCTCCACTCCCTATCGCTTTTCCATCATAGGGTGTCCACTCCGTAGTTGATGATATCTTAGACATAGGATCTCCACTCCCTAGTCTCTTTTCCAACATAGAGTCTCCACTCCCTAGTTGATTTTATTTTAGACATAGGGTGTCCACTCCCTAGTCTCTTTTCCAACATAGGTTCCCCACTCCCTAGTTGATTATATTTTAGACATAGGGTCTCCATTCCTGAGTCTATTTTCCGAAATAGGGTCTCTACTCCCTAGTTGATTATATTTTAGACATAGGGTATTCCCTCCCTAGTTGATGATATTTTAGACATAGGGTCTCCACTCCCTAGTCGCTTTTCCAGCATAGGGTCTTCACTCCCTACTTGATGATATTTTAGACATAGGGTCTCTACTCCCTATTCGCTTTTCCAACATAGGGTCTCCACTCCCTATCCCTAGTTGATTTTATTTTAGACATAGGGTATCTACTCCCTAGTCTCTTTTCCAACATAGGGTCCCCACTCCCAAGTTGATTTTATTATAGACATAGGGTCTCCATTCCCTAGTCTCTCACAATATAGGGTCTCTATTCCCTAGTTGATGATATTTTAGATATAGGGTCTTCATTCCCTAGTTGATTTTATTTTAGACATAGGGTCTCCAATCCCTAGTCGCTTTTCCAACATAGGATCCCCACTCCCTAGTTGATGATATTTTAGATGTAGGGTCTCCACTCCCTAGTCGCTTTTCTAACATAGGGTCTCCACTCCCTAATCATTGATATTTTAGACATAGGGTCTCCACTCCCTAGTCGCTTTTCCAACATAGGGTCTCCACTCCCAAGTCGCTTTTATTTTAGACATAGGGTCTCCACTCCTTAGTCGCTTTTCCAACATCGGGTCTCTACTCCCTAGTTGATTTTATTTTAGACATAGGGTCTCCATCACTAGTCTCTTTTCCAACATAGGATCTTCACTTCCTAGTATCTTTTCCAACATAGGGTCCCCACTCCCTAGTTAAAGTTATTTTAGACATAAGGTCTCCATTCCCTAGTCGCTTTTCCAACATAGGGTCTCCACTCCCTAGTCTCCTTTTCCAACATAGGGTCTCCACTCCCTAGGGCAGAAAATTTTCGTTCTTTTGTTCGTTTTGATGACTAAGCAGGTTTTCCCTCGAGGCACAGGTTTCGATGTGACCAGAAGAAGAAGTCTCAGTCCAAAATAAGAAAAGAAAAAAGAAAAAGAAGTGAATCCTAAATGCAGAAGCGGGTAAAGGGACGTGGACTGCTCATGACATGACTGAGGTCATGAGCATTGCATTTCCCGTTTTGATCACAAAAAATCGTAGAAAAATGAACTAGCACAAGCAGCTAGCAAGCATCAAGATTTAGATCAGAGTCTGCATGAAAAATCAGTCAAGACTCAAGATCATGTTTCAGAAGACTCATAGATAGGAATCTTGTAATTTATAGCTAATAGGCTTGTTTAGCTTCTTTTCACTTTGATTTTGGTGTAATAAGGAGTTCAGCAAGCAGCAACAACAACAGCAACAGTGAAATCACGGCTTTTCGGTAGTCCTAGCTACCAAAACTCCCAGGACTACACTGACCTAATTTCTTTATAGCCAAGGATATGTAGGCAACCTTCGAAGCAAGGTTCGGTCAAACTTTTTCAAAATGCTTCCAAATGGAGTGTCCAGCGGGCAAAGATTGCTCATAATTGCTCACTTTATCTTTGCCCAAAAACTCTTCATGTTCTTGAGCAAAGAGGGGCAGCTATGAGCACGTAATATTTTTCCTACAAAAAATACTTCTACAAAATCCACAAAAATAAACTTTTATAATTGTTTTTTATTTTTATATAATTTTTAGGAATTTCTTTTTAATTTTTTGTTTGCATTTAGTTGTATTTTTTGTGCATTTTTAATATCTTAAAATCATAGAAAATACCATAAAAATATTCAATTCTTAGTCTCATAGCATTTTAGATCTTAATTGCATTTAGGATTTAATTACATTAGTTAAATGCAGTTATCAAACGAAAATCACAAATAAATACAATGGTCATGTTTACATTTTTATCTTTTAGTTGTGAATTAATAATTTTCTTTCATTACTGTTAAGTTAATTAATTATTTAAATGATAGAAAATAGTAAGTAGGTCAATTTTTCAAAATGGGATTTGTTTAGAATATTGAGTAAAGTGGCTACAATTTAAACTTGAATAATTGTTGAAGAAAGAAGGGAAAAAGGGGCTGTTTTGAGTTTAAAATTGAACTGCGCCAACTTTAAATGGCCCAAAATAGCCCCAATTCCCCCCAGTCCACTCCTAAAACTGGTCCATACCCCTTCGAACGCAAACGACCCTATTTTGCCCTCTCAATCCCAGCCCTTGATCTTCTCACATCTAATGGTTCGCAACTAACCATCCCTTCCCCTTATATCTATCCGAACCGACTCATTCCCCTCCCAAACCCCAAAGACCCCTCATTCTTCATCTTCCTCAACTCCTCTAAACCCTAGCCGCCCTAAATCCCCAAATCCCCTGTGACCAGCGGCCTCCACTCCAAACAACCCCAAATTCACACCCCATACTCCTCACCTCACTCTCATCATTAATCTACCATCAACTTTCCAAAAAGCCCCACCAAATTCGTCGATGTTCAGATCTGAGAAATCAAGGAAAACCCCAAAAAAATCGCCCAGTTCTTCTCTGGTTTGTTTATCGCCTTTAGCTTATATCAACCAGTGATCTTTGGGTAAGCCATTGTTTGATTTGAGTTTTAAGTCAATTGTTTGATCACCAAAAGATGGCCAGCCATGGTCATTATCGCTCCATGTAGCACTGGTTCAGCCTTTCAACTATGAATCAGTGCTCGCGTAACGATATCAATCATTGGTCGGATATCTTAAGCTTGGCAGTGTTCGTCAGTGGATAATTTCCCTTCTCGATACTTCATTTTCTTCATTTAGCTGCCGTATTTACTGTTTTTTTATTAGTATTTTTTGTGTTTTGATTGCATTTAGCAGTTTAAGAGCAGTAGTTTCTAGATTAACTAAGATTTCATTAAGTTAGTCTTAATTGTTTGTATTAAAGCTTGTTAAGTGTTGGCTAATTGGTAGTTGTTTATCAATATGATGTCGTATCAATTAAGTTTTGTCGCTAATGTAGTTTAGTCCAAAATCCAGAGATTAGAATAAAATTAGTTGTTAGTTTTGATTAGGGCAATTTGATATTTTTAAAATTAGCAAATCCTTTCTTGTTAATAACTTGAATGTTCTAGAATAGAGATAAGGGATCAAAATGCAATAAGAGAAAGAATTTAAGTCAAATCTGGGGAAAAAGGGTTAAATTTAGAAGTTAGGGGGGAGGGGTAAGAATAGGAAAGAATCATTTTAATTGGACAGCTGTCCATTTCTGTTGAAAATAGACCCCTTCTCCCCTGAATTTCAGCTGACAAATTCCCCTATATTCCCTCCCTTTTTCCCTCATACAAGAGCACACTCCTACACTCTATAAAAGAGACTTCACACTCCCTCGCCAAAAAAAAAAAAAGAAGGTTAATTTTCACTATGCTTTTCCTCTAAAAGAAGAGACTGGCAGAAAGCTTCGGAGAATTCAAAACTTCTGAATTTGAGATCTTAAGTCGAAACAGGATAGAAAAAGATTTATGTGTCTGTTCAAGTCTTTGGATGTTTGCTTCATTTTCTGGGTTCATAGACAACAATTTGGTGTTAAAGTGTTGCTGAATTTGCTGCTTCTACTCTTGCAGAGCTCGAGTTTTTATTTCTCTAGCCTTTATTTGGCTATTCTAAGTTGCACTACTGTTGTTAAGGTATGTGCTTGTGACCTCAAATAATGTAATTGCTATTTGAATATCATATTGCTCTGAAATCTCAGTTGTCTATTCATTTACATGTATACTTAATGCTCTTTTTCATGTTTGACTGCAAGTTGTGAGTTTGATTTGAAATATCTGAGGTGATGAATACCAAAAACCATACCGAAATTTGATTAATAATAAGAAATAGTCATGAAACCAATTTTGTTTTTCTTAACCTTTGTTTGTCAAGGTATGAGTTGCTATTGATGGATTTCTCACGCATGAAGTTCTAAAAGTCCCTGTATATCTACGATTTAAGAAGTAACACGCTAAAAGGGTCGGTAATGAGTTTAGAAATCTGACCAGTACTTGGCCTGATTTTTGAAAGTTTCACCACTTGTGTAATAGCTTAATTCTAATTTAGTATAGTTTCTAGTACAGAAAAATATAATAATTTATTTTATTACTAGTGAATACAATTGTTTAAATTAAAGTAGTATTGTTAGAAGTATAAATTTCAAACCATGGAATGTTGTCATATAGTAATTTAGTGTAAGTCTATTGTTTAAATCTTTCGAAATGCCTTAATTACAGTAATTAAGTAGGAATATAATTCTTCCTGCCATTGTGTAAGTTAATCACAGGTTGAATTTTGTAGAAGGTTTGCTTTGTTTCCGATAATTTTGCCTTATGAGTTTGGGCCCTGACCTTAGGCCCATTCCCATATTCACAAATAGTCAAATAGAGGTCCACTTTAATTTATTAATGGATACAGCTGTAGCATGAGATAATAATAAAAATGAGCTAATCTCTTTGACATTAACTTATAGAAATCTGTATTGAGATTTTTTTAATTGTCTTATGTTTTGTCTTGCCATTTCATGGTAATTCACGTACGTGGGTGTCAAACGAATTTCCAATGAGCAAACGAATTAAAATCTTCTCAAGCTTTGGGTTTCGAATTACATGTATAAATGATTTAGTCCATATGAAAAGAACCAAAATCTCAACTCCAACAGTTCTTTTACCATATTACGTGACCTTACAACAAATCTCAAAGGTAGTTAGGAAATAATTTACAAATATTATAGTTTGCTTTAGGCGCGTAAATAAATTATCACGATTATGGGTACGGTACCTATGGCATATGTAGAAGAGAAATGCTATCCCCACTCGGACCAAGACAGAACTTTGGTTTTTATTGTATTTATTTTATCCATAGATTATAAAATTCATGAAGAAAGACAAAATGAATAAACTCAAATTATTACGAATAGGTCTTTTTTTATTTCCAGTATTATGCAATTTTCACACATCTTTTGCCTATCTCGATAATGTTTTATTTTAGGACGCAACTATTAGCTCGAAAATAAATAGTAGTTTGCGATACATAAATCCCAATTCGAGTGTGCATTTCACGTGACTTGACCATAACTTCAAATAATAATTAAAATAAACGTGTTGTGAATCACGGGTACGTTTCACGTGGCGTGATTCGCAATATGTACAAAACCAAACGAGTTCGCGACATCGCGGCTTGTTCAAATAAATTCCATAAATCCTAAACAGCAATTTAAAATTCAATTAAAAGCTGTATTGAAGCGACAAAATGCACAATTGGTTTTAAACATGTAATAATTCAGATAATTATACCAACTATTAATTGTTAAGTGACCGTGCTAAAAAAAGAGAACTCAGGAGTACCTCACACCTTCTCGCGGGTTAACACAATTTCTTAACTAGTCTTCTATATTTGCGGACCATAAATAGAGTCAATTTCCTCGATTTGAGTTTTTAAAATAAACCGGTGATCAGGACACCAAATAACTATTCCAAGTGGCGACTCTAACTAAATAAATAATTTCATTTCGAATAATGTCACTTTAATTGGAAAAACTCCCTATTCTTCAAAAAAAAATGAGGTGTGACACTTTGTAACAGAGTTATTACAAGGAGGCTTGCAATATAGGTTTTGTTAGTAGGTGAGGGATTAAGAGTTTAATTCCTAGATTACAATATGTTGTATCTAAAATTTGTTCAGTTAGTGAATTTTAAATCCTATCAGTGTAGGTCGTGGTTTTTAATCCTGTGAGTTGGGAGTTTTTCACATAAATATCTTGTATTATTTACTTATTATTGTGTTATGTGGGAACTGATAGAGAACCAGATTCTCTGTACAGTTTGGTGAACTCTTAGTTTACATCAAAAAGTCTTCTTAAACTTCGTGTCTCATCAAAATAAGATACGTAAAATGAAACGGAGAGATATTAAGGTTTACTGTAGTATAGAAATAGTATATATATGGTGAAAACTGCAATCACAAGTAAAATAAAAGAACTAAAAATATTATTTACCCAAAATTAAAACTATTTTAATGATTAAGTAACAATAACACTTAAGAGTAAGAAAATAAAATTTCTGTTGCTAAGGAGTATATATATTTTACCTGAATTAACATTAGAGGACAATCAATGATACTGTTAGATCCCGTCACATTGTATAGTAGATCCTCCAGAAATGTACTTGGAGGTTTGATGGAATCTCCTAGCATCTCAAGCTCCACCTCTGCATCTTCTTCTATAAACAATATTCCTTCACCAGTGCAATTCACCATCACCTTTCTACTGACCCTTCCTCCCAGCCGATGGAAAGTAAAAAACAAGCGCTTTGGACAATCCATCTTTAATCCACCTTAGCAGGATCTATCCCTTCTATTGAAGAGTTGTGTTTGTAAAAAAAAAATATTTTTCTACTTCCATGTACTTCTTGAAGAAACTCAGGTTCTTGTTTTAAAAACCCATGTGCAAAGGAGCCAAAGCGTGAGCCATTTGTATCCCATTTCTCCAAATCGAAATTCCTTCTTTTTCTTCTGATGTTTCTTCGGTGGAGACCTTCTTGATAAAACTATGGTCTGCGCCCAAAATTACATTTTTCAGCTATGTGCTTTCTGTTCCATGCGGTGTAGATACAGAATGTCCAAATCAATTGAACAGAGAGGCCGAAAGGAATTAAAAAAAAAAATTGAAAACAATTATTTCAACACATATACTTTGGATCTTGGGTCGCATTGTTGTGAACTAAAAAATTGGTTATTCTTTAAACTAAAACGGGTATTTAAACCCATTCATGATTGGTCACTTAGTTTAATGTGACTTTAAACAAATACCCCTATATTCTTAGAATCTAACTCTATTCTTTTGTGAGTTATATATAAGTCTTAATATGTATAGTTTGGTATACTTTAGCGATCCCACGAGGCCAATTAATTAGGATTTAGGACAAAGGATGTGTTGAGCTGAGTATGAAATTTGTAAATTTTGAGAAGAAGAAAAGGCTTCTTATATTTCTCTGTGTGTGTATATTTCATGAGCAAGAAAATTTATGCAAAGTTTCTAATGCTAATTAAGAAAATAAAATAAATATATACAATCAATCCAACTATCAAATCAAATCAAATCAGATCTTCTAAATATAATCAAACCTCTTGAAATCATACTAATCAACACTCCTAAATTAAATCTCTTTGAATCATGCTAATTAACAATTTCCCTCAAGTTGGTGCAAAGATGCCTCACATTCCAACTTGCAACTCAAAGTATGGAATGTTCGCTTGTTGAGACCTTTGATAAACATAGCAGCTATCTGTTTTTCTAATGGCACATGAAACAATACTCATGATACCAATTGTAACTTTTTCTTTGATGAAGTGTCGATCAATTTTCACATACTTTGTTCGGTCATGTTGGATTGAGCTATGATCCATACTGATGGCATACAAGAAAAGTTTTTCTTTTTCAGATAGTCTCAATTCTTGTAGCAACTTTTGTAGCCAAAGCAGTTTGCAAACATCCTGGGCCATACCTCTATATTCTGCCTCCACACTTGATCTAGAAACTACACGTTGCTTCTTGCTTCTCCAAGTAATCAAGTTTCCTCCTACAAGCGTACAATAACCAGATGTTGATCTTCTGTCATCTAAAGATCCAGCCCAATCTGCATTTGTAAAGGCTTCTATTTGGAGGTGGTCATGTTTAGAGAAAAGTAGACCATTCCATGGAGCACACTTCAGATACCGCAAAATATGAAAGACTGAGGATCTCGGGGATCATGCATGAACTGACTCACCATGCTAACTGAATAAGCTATGTCTGGTCTAGTATGGGAGAGATAAATGAGCCTTTCAACCAACCTCTAATATCTCTCCTTATCAACTGACTCACCAACTATGCTTTGTAACTTATGATTGCTTTCAATGGGCGATTTTGGGGGTCTGCAACCTGTCACACCAGTTTCCTTCAAAAGATCCAGAATACACCTACTTTGAGAAATAAAATTCTTCCCAAGAAGTACTGCAATATTTCTAGATCCTTGATCTCAAATTCATGTGCCAACAGCTTCTTCAATCGGGCTATCTCATCTTTGTCATCTCCTGTTATTACTGTGTCATCAACATAAACTATGAGAAGAGTGAGTTTACCCGTTTGATGTCTTATGAAGAGGGTGTGATCAACATTACTTTGTTGGTAACCGAAGGAGATCATTGTTTTGCTAAATCTTTCAAATCAAGCTTTGGCGATTGCTTCAATCATACAAGGGGAGACTGTTGCCACCCCTACACTTCAAGAGACCCTCACACAGTTCTTGAGCATGTTTTATACTCTAGCTCAAGCAGGGTTGATTTCACTTGCACCAGTCATATCTCAGGCCCGGGGAGGAGCTCAGACTCCCGTGGCCCCTACTCCAGAGCAGCGGGTTCATGTTGATCAGGTCCCAGAGGCTATGCTTGCACAGCCTGTTATTCCAGTTCATCCCCAGGTTAGGGCAGTGGCATATGTGGAGGAGCGGCTTAGACTTGAGAGGTTCAAGAAGTATCATGCTCCTACTTTCAGTGGCTTAGCTTCAGAGGATGCACATGATTTTCTAGAGAAGTACCACCGTATTCTCCGCACCATGGGTATTGAGGAGACGAGCAGCGTTGCTTTTACTACTTTCTAGCTATCAGAAGCAGCATATTAGTGGTGGCGGGTTTACAAGGAGGGTAGCCCAGCTGATGCAACTTCACTTACATGGACTCAATTTTCAAAGATAGTTTTTGAGAGAGTTTGTTCCCCAGACCCTTCGAGAGGCATGGCGCGCAAAGTTTGAGCAGTTGTGCCAGGGTACGATGACGCTGTCAAAGTACGCTATCAGATTCAAGAATTTGTCCGGACACGCACCTGCTTGGTTTCTATAGTCAGAGAGCGAGTCCACCGATTCATCGAGGGGCTTAACTCTGGTATTAGATTTAGCATGTCTCAAGAGTTGGAGACAGATACTCTGTACCAGAAGGTTGTAAAGATCGCATAGAGGTTGGAGGGTATGCGGAGCCGTGAGAGAGAAGACAGGGAGGCCAAAAGGCCTCGAGATTCGGGCAGATATAGTGGTGTCCGCACCCAGTTGCATCACGTCATGGTAAGGGCTATGTGAGCCGTCAAGTCCATTCAGCACTTCCATCTTCTAGTGGTACTCCAATTATTCCGAGATCTCAGGTTGCACATTTTGCTCATCCACTTTCTAGTGCACCTCCTACAAGGGGGGCCTTCAGCGGTCAGTCCAGCCAACCAGGCCCAAACCAGTCCTAGTAGCCACACCCACCGAGAGCTTGCTTTGAGTGTGGTGATACCCGTCATATAGTGAGGGACTGCCCCAAACTCAAGAGGGAATGCACCTCAATAGACTACTGGGGCTCCACAGACTCAACCAGGTCCACAGACTTCACAGGTCATGGTTGCTGCTCCATTTACCGCTCCACTCGCACAGCCAGCTAGGGTTGGGGGACGGGCAGTAGAGGCCGCCCTAGAGGGGGAGGCCAGGCCAAGGAAGTTTCTTGTCCACCCTCGATATTGTTTTTCTTTATTTGTACAGTGGGGACACTACACTCCTTTAAGTGTGGGGTGGGAGAATTCCTCCAGATAATTAGTGGTAGTATGTTAGTAAAAATATTAACTTCTTATTTATTATTTTGGTAGTTGTGTAGTATTTTAGTAAATTAAATAGAGAAAAACAAAGAAAAATAAAAAAAATTAGACTTTTCCCAACGATGGATCTCCTAGACAGTTTTCTTGAGGGAGTAAAATCTAAACAAAAATCCAAAAATATGTCTTTTAGTTTCCTTTAGGTAGAAATAATCCCCCGTGATTTTTCTTTGTGCCTTAGTTTTTTTCCATGGGATGTAGTTTGAACTGGGTAGTAGCTTTTTTTAGTGTAGGACATAGGAAAACATTGAGGAAGAAATGAGAATCCTAGGCGCCCTTGACTTGTTTGATAGTAGCATATTTAGGCTTTGGCGTGTGAAGTATCTTCCCTATGTTTTGAAATTGATCGTGATACCTTTATAAATTGGATGGCATGTCTCATGGCGCCTATGTCTCGTATTCTTGACTTATGTTCACTTTGTGCTTAATGCTTAATATCTTGTGGCTCGTGAATACTTGCATTAGTTTGAGAGTCGGAATGAAATTGTCCTTAGTGAGTCATGTGCCATGTCTGAAGTGAGATTTTTGTGTAGTCCATGTCATTGTTCTTGTGTCTAGAACTTGCCCCGTATGTGAGTCGAAACAAACTTTAGGTGAAGCTCGGTTTGAAAAACTATTTTAGGATATCTTTGTTTTTTTGAGCTTACTGCAGATCACAAATAAAATTTGTCCCTAGTTAACCCTTCAGAGCATATAGTCTTTTATTTGGCACCCAAGTTACAAGCCTATTCCCCTTTGTTCTTAATTGACATTGTTTTGATCCTTTTACCTCTTAAAGCACTTTAATTATGAAATGAGCGCTAAAAGAAGTAAGGAAGAAATTTGGGTGGCTTTCGAGTGAAACCAATAAAAGGAAGAAAGGTGCAGTTATTTTGTAAAAGAATACAACACTACCGAAAATTATAAAGAAAACAAAATCTAAAAAAAGAAGGAAAAATATAGATGAATAAATTGACATCTTGTTCTTGCTAGTTGATATGAATTAAAGTAATGCCTAAAAAAAGAGGGAACGTAGTTGGGGATGATTTTAGCTGTGAAATTGAAGTTGGGATTGAAGAATATGCGCTTAAAATTAATTATGTGATGTGTTAAAGTGCTTAAGAGGACTAGCCACTATTCCTATATATATCCTACCCATCCCTTAGCCCACATTACAATCATAAAAAAGTCCCAATTGATTTTAGATCGAGCGAGCCTATATTAGTAGAGATTTACATTAAGGGCAAGCATATGGTACCAATTACATGCATGTGACTTCTTTTGTGAGAGTGAGCGATTTTCTTTGATATATATAAGTCCTTAAAATATATTTGAGAATTTGATTTGAATGCGTGGATTCAACTTACTCTTTTGTTCTTGTTGTGAGGGAACATGGTTTCATGAGGGATAGGTAATGTTACTAAACTTCTCTAGGATGTTGGTTGTTCAAGCCATGAGTGCATTGTGACACTGAGTCGGTTTTAGAGGCTAGGATTGTTATAAACATGTCGTCTTTGTTGTGGATATTTTTAAAGAATGACATAAGAAAATGGAAGTGTAAGTGATTGCATATGCTACAGTTTAATTGTTGCTATCAACCATGGTCATTGGTGTAGTGTGCTTCAAATGTATAAATATAAAGTGCTCAAGAATAGTGTTAGTTGTTGGTTGCTCGAGGACGAGCAAGAGCTTAAGTGTCGGGTGGTGATGTTTGGCTAAAATTCTATGTTTTTGCATGTAATTTGCCTTGCATTATGCCTAAATCTTGTTAACTTTGGTGTGGATATTTGTGACTCGAGCTTAATAATGGTATTTTTATGTGCAGGAGTCAATTGTATGTGATTTGGGGAGTTTGCATGCAAATTGATGTCAAAAAGGGAAGAATTTGAAGGAAGTATAAGTTGGTGCCTAAAAATGCTTGAACATAAATTGGAGAAAAGTTACACGAAATGGTACCTTAGAGCTACAAAATGGAGCAATAAAAGAAGACGTGCAAGGCATTGTGTAGGGCACTGTCATTGGCGCCCCAGACAGTGCCTCGCGCAGAAATAATGGTGCCATAGACAGTGTCTCGCGCAGAAATATTGGTGCCCCAGATAATGCCTCGTGCCAACGATGCCATCCGAGCAAATTTTAATTCCTCACTAGTTTTGGACATGTAGACTTTGGCCCCTACACTATAAATACCTCTTAAAGTTAGTTTTTGAAGGGTTGGACATTTTTTGGAGGCAAGAACATCATGTGGAACAACTTCTGGTGGAGAAAATCATCGAGTTTTCATTCCTTCGCCTTTTCTTTGTAATTTATTTATGCAAAATACTTGGAGAATTGTTACTACGAACATGAGTTGCTAAGCACTCTATTTTCTAGGGTTAACATGATTATTAACATTTATTAATTACCTCTTCGTTAATTCAGATTATCATGTTGTGGTTGTTTTTCTAATTCTAGTTTTAACTTGTGAATTGTTGTAGCTACCAATTCACCCTACTATCTATGCTATGCTTGGGAAAGCCATGTTTAGATTAGAGTAGAATTAAAGAGCGCTTGTTTCTGAACCCATGGCTCAAGGAAAGATTTTGCGGTTAGGATAGGAATATACCTAACAGTCTTCTTAGTTAAAAACTGTATTATATTCGTTCATGATAGACTCAATACAACAGGAATATAGGATTGATATATTGTGGATAGGCGAGTAGTGTTATGGGAGCAGTGGTATTCATATAAACGATCTGGTCAATTAGCAACCATTGATAATCTGGATTAACAAGTGTGGTTGTAGAACTTAATAGGATTGATAAACCGACCACAACCTTGAAATCTTCATCTCCTCTGAGTAAAATCCAAAACACACGTTTGCATCCCTGATAAATTAGCTAATTATGTGTTCAATATTTGCAAAAGTAGTTTAGTATATATACAATATTTTTTATTATCTTGGACAATTAATTGATTTTTGTTAACTATTAATCTAAGTCTCTGTGAGTTCGACATCCAAATTTCGAGTCACTTTAGTACTTGACGGCCATGTATACTTGTGTGTACTTAGGGAACCAACAACCTCCCAATGCCAACTAATGGTACCGGCATGCCTTATGAGGTTTGACCCCAGATGCCGGTTTCAAGAGCACCGCCAATAATGTTCACCGCGGCACAACCAACTATACCTAGGTCGTATATCGAGCCTCTAACTTTTACATTCTACAGTCCACAGTTTCAACCAAACATAACCTATATCACCCCGGACTCATACACTCAATCTCCACAATATGAGTTTTTTCTTGAACAAGAAAGAATGGTCAAGAATCCCGAGCAGGAAGAGATGGCTCGAAAGATGAAAAGCCTGGAATAAAGCGTAAAGAATATTTAGGCCTGAGCGGCCAAAAAAGTATCTCCTACTCTGACCTGTGCATGTTTCCCTATGTCCACTTGGTAGCTGGCTACAAGACACCAAAGTTTGAAAAGTACGAGGGGCACGGAGACCCGATCGACATCTGAAAAGATATTGCAACCAGCTAAGGGGCGCTAGTGGAAAAGATGAGCTTTTAATAGCTTACTTTGGAGAGAGTCTAGTAGGAAAATCCTCCTAATGGTATATGGACCAGGAGATCGCCCATTGGCATGTGGGGGCGACCTGGCCAAAGACTTTGTCCGGCAGTTCTAGTACAATGTTGACATTGCTTTGGATAGAAACTCTTTGTCCAATCTGAAAAAGAAACCCATGGAAAGTTTCCGTGAATGTGCTGTCAAGTGGCGCGAGCAGGGTACCAGGGTAAAGCCTCTAATAGATGAAGCAGAGATGGTTACGTCCTTTTTGCAGGCACAAGAGTCAGACTACTTCCAAAACATGATGTCTGCCATGGGAAAGTCATTCGCTGAGGCTATTAAAATTGGAGAGATGGTCGAAAATGGTTTGAAAACGGGCCGAATCTTGAGTGAGGCTGCCTTTAAGGCCAGATTATAAGCCATTTAAAATGGTTGGGGGGGTCTGATTAACAGAAACAAGAGAGAAGAGGGAGCCATAATGGTTTTGAGCTTGAGGGGGCCCCGCAGGCATTCCACCAGTCATATGTGCCACCTAGAGCCTTACAATATTATTACCCACACCACGATACTACATATGTCGTGGCCCTACCTCACTATGTGGTGATGAATGTGCAACCTTACACACGGCCACAACATTATACACAAAATCGAGCTCCACCTCCCAGAATGCCCATCCCTACTAGGTTCCATATAATCCCCAACAAAATATTCCCCAATACAATCCTCGCCCAAAAGAGCCTCCCAAAAGGAATCAGTTCACCCCTATTGGTGAATCATATTCAAGCTTATTCAAAAGCTAACGAGGCTAGGTCTGCTGCAACTAGTGGCCCCGAACCGGCCGAACCCTAAGTCCCCCTCTTACCGGGCTGATGCTACATGTGAATACCACTCTAAATTTGGTCACTTCTATTATTCCTTTTTCAATTCTGTTAAATGCAGATTTTAATAACATGACATGCTTCGGGACTTAATGCCCAGATCATAAACGTTGTCAGATTTCGAAATAATGAATCATGAAGCATAATGCAATGAAGATAAGGTTATGGAAATAAAACAGAGAATTTGAATAGCATAAGAATAAGCCTAAGCCAAGTCTGAATGAAACCGGAAGAAGTTGAAAGTCCCTCTCTTTGGATCATTGTAGAGGCTGAGATTGAGGACGAAGAATGAGTCGAGAACTGATTAGAACAGTTGACTACGATTGATGAAAAAATGATTGGCCGTAGTTTGCCCCTAGCAGTTGTGCAACAAAGAATGGCCCATGCCTACAACAAGTAAGTGCAGCCCAAAAATTTGAAGTGGGAAACTTGTTTTGAGACGTATCCTCCCACATCGTGAAGAAGCTAGAAGAAAATTTGCTCAAAATTAAAAAGGTCCATACATTGTAACTAGAGTTTTGCCGAAGGGAGCGTTGTACTTAGGAAACATCGAAGGAACTGTCAGTACAGATGCAGTCAAAAGGTACTACGTTTGGCGCTTTGCGCAACATTAATGTTCTCTAATTGGGATGACGAAGGTTTTTAATTCTCGCTACCCAAATACCATTACCCATTTTGCCAACCCTTTGAGCCAGTTACCCTTTCTTTGATCACCCTCTTTGGAACCGGTATGACTAGAAACAAAGAAGGAAGAAAGAAGGAAAGAAAGAAAGAAATAAAGAAAAAGAAAAGAAAAAAAGACAAATTCAAAGAAAAAAAACAAAACAAAACAAGAAAAGGAAAGGAAAAAACAAAGAAAGAAAAGAAAAAAAAATCAAAACATCTTCATGTTAATTGTACTATGTTCGACATGATTCCAAAAGAATACGTAAGCAGCTTCACTTTGGGATTCGGTCACACCAAAACAAAAATTCACATTTTCCAAAAGTGAAAACCGGGGTAGATGTTATAATGGCTCGGCGATGGTTTTGCCTGAAAGGATCCAAAATTATAATTCAATCCAAATTCTATTTACCCAAATCCCTTTCTAATCCTTCTGATCAATTGGCAAGAATGTTCAACAATTGGAGGATACGATTATTTTGATTTGATGCAACTAAAATGAGAGAAATAAAATGAGAGAGTCTTACTGGTGAAAACTCTCACGGGCATTATAAGACGATGGTAAGTAGAGAAAATAAAATGAGAGAGTCTTTTCATTGAAAACTCCGCAAAGGGCGCTAAGGTGATGGTGAGAAGAAACAAGAGAGAGCTCGGCTGGTGAAAACCCGCAAAGGGCACTACTGATCAAAAAGAGGATCCTCACAGCCATGGCGTCAACACAGTCCTGGGCAAGGTTTATTGGTTTCAAGGCAAATGCTGTGATGAGTTTCTAAGAGCCGGACGATTTATACATATCAGGCGCCCAGTCCAAAAGGCATGTCATGTTCATTGAAGTCTGCATGTACTCCCAGATAAGTCCGTCTTTCTGTTCCCCGAAAGGGACACCTATTGTATAAACTCATTCTCCATTCGATTGCTTGTTTTTCTTTGAATCCCTTTCGGTCTAACTTTGTTCCAAAAACTAAGGCAAGACTGATTTACAGGGCTCTTGTTTGACAAATGCTGATATATTCGAAGGGTACCCAGCCTTGGCAAGGGCATCAAGTCGACCACGACTTGCCATGGTGGCCAATTCTTCGAAGTCGAAAACTCTAGGGAGAAGGAAATCCAAATTGAAGTTCCTAAAAGGTCAAAATGAAGTTGAAAAGGTTAAGTCCCACGCAACTAACCGTCTTTCAAAGTTTGAAAAGCCAAAGGTTCCAAAATTCTCTGAATTGGAACTTTGAAAGAAGTCAAAAGTTAAATGCCCACAAAGGCTAAATAAAGTTGGAAAAGTTAAGTCCCGCTACGTGACTAGCCATCATGAAAAAAGTTTGAAAAGCCAAAGGTTCTCCGGGGCCGCAAAATGCTATCGGTATTCAGGAAACAACAGCATGAAAAGAAGGTGAGTCGAGATCAAGGGACTGAAACACTCAATGCCACAAAACCAACCACCATTTCGAACTAACAATTATTCTTTGCTAAAAAAAAACATAAAACAAGTGCAATCCAAAAATAACCTTGCAAGAAACAGGTGCAACCAATATAGGATACACCACTCCCTAGTCTCCTTACCAAAATAGGGTACACCAATCCCTAGTTGTATTTTCCTGCATAGGGTACACCACTCCCTAGTTGAGTTGAGCTTAAACGTAGGGTACACCACTCCTTGATATAATTACTATTTGATTGAGCTGAAATACATGGTACACCACTCCCTGATATCATTCCTAGACATAAGGTACACCATTCCCCAGTCTCCTTACCAGTATAGGGTACACCAATCCCTAGCTGTGTTTTCCAGTATATGGTACATTGCTCCCTAGTTGATTTGATCTTAACATGCATGGTACACCACTCCTTAATATAATTGTTAATATTGGGTACATCATTCCCTCGTTGCATTTCCCCAACATAAGGAATACCAATCCTTAGTTGAGACATCATTTTGACAATAAAGGAACACCATTCAAAAAAAATCTTGATCTCTTCAGGGTTCCTACCTTTTTATTGCTTTCAGAAATGAAGTAGTTTAGAACTTTCGTTACAATAACTCACGAAATTTTTCTAGTGAAAATTGGGACAGAAAAAATTTTGTTTGTTTGCTTGTTTTGGTGTTTGCGTAGCTTTTACCTCGAGGCACATGGTTTGAGATGATCGAAAGAAGAAATTTCAACCTAGAATAAAGAAAAGCAAAGAAAGATGTGAATCCAAAATGCAGAAGTGGATGAAAAAAATGTGGACTGCTCAAGACATGATTGAAGTCACGAGCATTGCATTCCCCATGTTGATCAGAAGAAGCCGTAGAAGAATGAACTAGCACCTACAGCTAGCAAGCATCAAGGTTCAGATCAGAGTCTGCATGAAGAACCAATCAAGGCTCAAGATCAAGTTTCAGAAGACCAGATAGGAATCATGTAACTCATAGTTGATAGGCTTGTTTAGTTTCTTTTAATTTTGATTTTGGTGTAATAAGGAGTTCAACAAGCAGTACCAGCAGCAACAGCAGTAAAATCACAGCTTTTCGATAATCCCAACTACCAAAACTTTCAGAACTACACTAACCTAATTCCTTTATAGCCAAGGATACGCAGGCAACCTTGGAAGCAAGTTTTGGTCATACTTTTTTAAATTGCTTCTCACGGAGTATCAAACGGGCAAAATTTATTTTATAATTACTCACTTTATCTTTGCCTGAAAACTCTTCATATTTCCAAGCAAAGAGAGGCAGCTATAAGCAGGTAATTTTTGCCCTTATGTCAATTACTCCTAAAAATATTCTAAATTAGCTTTTAATTATTTTATAGAGTTTCAAAAAATTTCTACTTTATTTGATTTAATTTTGTGTGTATTTGTCTTTTGTGCATTTTTATTAGCATTTTAAAATCATAAAAATGACAAAAATATTTTATTTTTACTCTTTGAATTTTTAAATCTTAATCACATGTTAATTACATTATTAAATACAAAATCACCAAAATAATAATCCGTTAGTTATTTTGATTAATCAATCAGTCTTAATTTAATAAATCGTAGCTTAATTAATTAATTGTTATATATACTAGGAATAGGTTAATTTTGTAATTTAAGTGTTACATATTATGTTAGTTAATTAGTGGTTAAAAATAAAAGAGAAGAAGAAAAGATAAAGGGTTGTTTTGAGCTTCAAACGGGACTAGGCCAATGTTTAAACGGCCCAATTGCCAAATACCCACCCCAGTCCACCTTAAAATCGGTCCAGCCTCTTCAATAACCAAGCGACGCCATTCTTCACCTAAACAATCATGGCCCTTCATCTTGTCCAATCCAACGGATGGGAACTCACCGCATCCCTTAAAATGGTCGGAAAAGACCCTCTACCCCCTCCCCCTCGCAAACCCTTCTCAGAACACCCCCTTTCCCGTCTCTCTCACTCACCGCCCAGCACCGCCAACAAAAATCACCTAGGGCGGTGGCCTAGCTCCAAACCACCCCAAAAAATCACCCTACACTCCCCTCTCCCTCCTCATTTCTAATCTATTGCCCATTTCCCTTAGAACCCTTCAGTTTTCGTCGAATAGTAGATCTAGGAAATCCTAAAATCTAAATCCATCCCTTTTTGATATTTTCTCAAATCCCGGCTTGTCGGACTTGAAACCAACACCAATAGACTTCTCTCGTTGAGTATTACAGATTAGCGTTGGTTTTTTCTCATTTCAAGATCGCTGGAATTCGATCAACTCCCTGTTGACCAGCCAGAACTAAAAAATTTCCCGCACCTTTGGTCTTTTGGTGGCCCGCGACTAACATCGTTATATATGCACTAGCTACACCTTTAGTTTTTGATGGATGCTCGTGTGGCGATGCCGGCTTTGGTCCGGAATCCCTTTTTCAGGAAGCTTTGATTTTAATTAGGTAATTGATGTTTCTTACCCTTCAATGTTCTTTTCCTTCTTTTGTTATTATTTCAAATTAATTAGCTAAACTGTGTGTCGATATGTTCTAGGTTTAATTACGTATGTTCTAATGACTTAATTATCTATTCTTTTGCTTTGTTTGTTGTTCAAATTAATCGTTTTTAGTTAGGTTTAATTACATACTTAAGTTTTTTTGACTTACTTAGCATAATTCTTTTTAATCTTTCAGTTTTATTTTGATTTGATTAGGAGTTGGTTTGTGATGATTTTTTGTCTGGGCATGTTCTGTTAAATAGTTAAGTCCATTGGAAATAAGGCCCAACAAATGGAAGGTTGGGTCTGGGTCAGTGGTTCTGTTGGTTAAGGCCCATGCGTGTGGGTGAGCGGGCAATTTACAAAAGTTAAGGGGTTGACTGAAAAATTAAATAGGAGGGGATCTCAGTTTGTCACTGATTTAGAAGGCTCTAGAAGATAGAAAAGGACTAGTCAACAATAAGAGGAAAGGAAAATATGTCTGGTCTAGGGTCTAAGGTAGAAAAAACAAAAAACAAAAAGGGGCTGAAAAGAAAAGAAGTAATAGAAAAAGATGCTGAAAGTTTTCTACAAAATAGTATAGTCATTTATTCTGCGGACACATTCATTGATTCAGAGAATTCCTTCTCACCCAATTCATTCCTCATTTTCATTCTTTCACTTTCTCATACAGAAAATTCCAGATTTCAAATTCTGAGTTTCAGAACTAAAAAAACAAAAACTCTCAAAAAACAAAAACAAAACAACTAAAAAAAAAAGATTCAAAGTTGTTCCTTATTTCTACTCAATTGCTGCATACTTCCTAAATTTTCTAAAAGCTGTTTGAGTTGAAGAATTGTTGTATTTTTGATGTTATCTTCCTGGCTTTACTGATTCTCTGGAATTGTTGAGCTTCACCCCTCTGTTACAGCCATTATTTGGCTATTTCAGCTTGTTTCAAGTCTAGGTACATATCTATAAACCTGCATGGCTTTGAATATTTGCATAATCGAACTTCTGTGCTTTCTTCTATGAAATCTAGATATGTTACTGTGTTTATGTGATGTTATGCCTTTGGGTGTGTATGAAAGACTTCAAAACTACTTAGCTAACTTGATTTGTAGTCGAGTAGAAGATATTTGCCTAAATTAGCTTACTTTTGTCATTTCACTTTTGTTCATGGATTCCTTTAACTATAACTCTACTTGTTTCAATTGATAGACCGTAAACATCTTATCTTCATCATATTACTCAGTTGTTAACTAATACATAGCATTTGAAATAATTATTTTGCTGGTGATAATTGGACAATCGAGCTTATAGATCTGCCTACTAGTTGGTCAGGTCTATACTATGAATAGATCCAAAGCAATGTTAAGGATTCGCGTTGTTGCTGCTGTATTATACTGAAGGAAAATAGTAGCTGTCACGATCCCAATTTTCCTCCGTAGGATGTAGTGATGGCACCTACTCTCTAAAACTAGGTAAGCCATACTTATGCAGAATATAACTGAGATAATGATAAAACACTCAAATAACTCAACAACTATCATAAACGAACTCTGCAACTCAACAGAAACAAAACTCCCAGAATTCGGTGATATCAAGTCAGAAGCTCTACAAGAGTATACTGAACATCCCTATACAACAATATCTATAAAAAGAAAAAATGAAATAGAACTACATAGAGGGCAAAGCTGAGGCCTGCAGATGCCGGCAGGTATATCTTGAAGTATCCAAATCCGAACTTCATAAATTGATGCCTGGGCTGGTAAGAGGTATCTAGATCTGCACAAAAAGATGTATAGAAGCTTAGCATGAGTACAGCACAACGGTACACAGTAAGTGTCAAGCCTAACCTCGATAGAGTAGTGACGAGGTCAGGTCAAGGCCCTACTGGAATAAATAAGAAAACTGAACAAGTATATGACAGTGTGATAATGATACGCAATGGAAATGAAACACTGAAGAAATATACCAAGAATAGCTACACTGAACTAAGGAAAATAAGGCATCACGGAAGAAAAACAAGGAATTATGCCAAGGAAACAAAACAACAAAACACAAGTGATGTAATGGAAACGTATCAACAAGAATCACCATCGAGGTACCGCCTCGTAGTCTCTAACACAAAACAAATTACAATATTTCCTTATATCATCGCTGGAGCCTTACATTTAGTTTTGAAAATTATTTTTCCTGAAATAGCTTCCCGCGTTTTAGCCAACCTTATCACACCATGTGGCTTCAAGTAGTTCCCCTACTAGCAACACGCGTATCAATCCCACTTTAACTCACCGCATGCGTTTCAACCTCAATCCTTATACCACCGCATGTGTATCAATATCACAACATATCACAAATCACACCTCAAGTACACAATATTACAACTTGCCAAAGAAGTCAGCAATAATAGTGTTTCCACAATAAATAGCCCAAGGCTCAACCACAATATGCACAAGAGTCTCAACAATAGCAACCGAAAGTGAATAACTCAACAAGAATGATATTTTACCAATTTACAACTTTTCTTCAATGTGAATTACGACCTTTATAACCCAATAACAAATCTCACAATAATATATTCCAAAAAAAACAACTTCAGGTGAGGGACTCAACGGTTAAATAATGAATAAGGAATACAGAGGACAATAACTTCAACTAAACATGTAATGACACATAGCAAGTACGAGTTAAGACAAGTATTAACGATGACAAGTAAAGCATGTGAAGATAGACTAATGATGATGAATATAACATATTATGGTAACTCAATTAAAGGCATGAAACGAATCTACATAGCTAAAACTGGTCAGTTACCATATTTAGCCTGTGTACACACTCGTCACCTTGCGTACACGACTTCCACATATCACAAATAACACAAAACAACACCAACCCTAAGAGGTAATACCCCACACAAAGTTAGGCAAGACACTTACCTCTAAGCACACTAACTCAATCCGCTAGTAAGCTTTTCCTGTGATTATCCAACTTATCGAATTTTGTCAAAACAACTTCATACCATAAATCCAAACTATAGGAAGCTATTTCGAACAATAAAGTTGCAATCTTTAAAGAGAAACGAAAAGTCAACCCTGGGCCCGCATATCGGAACCAGACCAAACTTACAACTCCGAACACTCATTCGATAACGACTCCAACCATACAAAATTACTCAAATATGACTTCAAATCGCCTTTCAAATCCCCAAAATTTAGTCTAAGAAGTTTCACAATTTTTCCCCAAATTTTCTGACTCAAATCACTTACTAAATGACAAAAATAACGATTGATAATGTAATAGAGCCAAATCCTAGTTAGAATCACTTACCCTAATGATTTCCTTGAAAATCACTCGAAAATCGCCACGAACCGAGCTGATTTGCGCTTCTGGGGGCATAGGGTCACACCTGCAGAAAATCCATCGCAGGTGCGATTCAAACTAAGGCCTTGAAGACTCGCACCTGCGAAACCACTGAGGAAGACCATCCGCATATGCGCATCCGCTTCTGCACGTCACTGACTGCACGTGCGGTCCCAGATGGCGAAGACCATTTTTGCTTCTGTAGCGCGAGGGCCGCTTCTGCGATGCCGCACCTGCGACCCAAAGTGCGCAGGTATGATTGCATTAGACACAATAGTGATTCAGCAATCAACCAAGGTCCAAAATGATCTAATTTCTATCTAATTCACATCCGGGACCCCTGGGACCCCGTCGAAATATACCAACAAGTTCCATAACACATAATGGACCTACCCGAGGCCTAAAATCATATCAAACAACATCGATTCTATGAATAGCAACCTAATTCAAGACTATTAAAACTATGAACATCCGACTTCTAAAACTAACGCCAAATCACACCAAAACAACTTCGATTCACACAAGTCATAAATGACATGATGGACCTATTCCAACTTTCGGAATTGGAATTCGACCCCGATATAAATAAAGTCAACTCTCTGTCAAACTTCAAAATCTTCCAAACCTTCAACTTTCTAACTTTTTCCAATTCAAGCGGAAACGACCTACGAACCTCCAAATTAATATTTGGACATGCTCCTAAGTTCAAAGTCACCATACGAAGCTATTGAAACCGTCAAAACTCCATTTAGGATTCGTCTATAGAAAAGTCAAACTACGGTCAACACCTTCAACTTAAACTTCCAAATTAGGGAATATGTGTCCCATTTCACTCTGAAACTCACCCGAAACCAAAACAAACATCCCGACAAGTCACGTAAGCTCTATATACCATAAACGAAGCAATAAACAAGGGAACTAGGCTACAATACTCAAAATGACATGCCGGGTCATTATATTCTCCCCCCTCTTAAAACAAAAGTTCATCCTCGAACGAGTATAGAGACATACCTGAAGTGGTGAAAAGATGAGGATAACGGCTATGCATATCATGCTCGGTCTCCCAAGTCGCCTCCTCTAGTTGTTGACCCCTCCACTCAACCTTCACTGAAGCAATACTCTTTAACTTCATCTTTTGGACCTACCTGTCCAAGATGGAAAATCTTTATCCAACTGGACTGAGATGAAATCCAACACATGAGACGAATCACTGTGATACTTCTGGAGCATAGAAACATGGAATACAGGATGACAACTGGACTAGGTGGAAATGCAAGTTTGTAGGCCACCTCACCAACCCTCTCAAGAATCTCAAAGGGTTCAATATACCTAGGGTTCAACTTGCTTTCTTCCTAAACCTCATAACACCCTTCATGGGCGAAACCAAGAGCAAGACTCGCTCTCCAACCACGAATATAACATTGTGAACCTTTTGATCCGCATAACTCTTCTGTCTAGATTGAACTGTACGAAGTCGATCCTAAATCAACTTAACCTTTTCTAAAGCACCCTGAACCAAGTCAGTACCCAATAGCCTCACTTTACCCTGCTCAAACCAACCCACCGGAGACTGACACCGCCTCCCATACAAGGCCTCATACGGAGCCATCTGAATACTCGATTGGTCGATGTTATTGTTGGCAAACTCGCCAGCGACAAGAATTGATCCCAAGAACTACCAAACGCCATAATACAGGCACGAAGCATATCTTCCAATATCTGAATAGTGCTCTCGGACTGTCCGTCCGTCTGAGGGTGAAATGTTGTACTCAACTCAACGCGTGTTCCTAACTCACATTGTACGGCCTTCTAGAATCATAATGTAAACTTTGTACCCCGGTCAGAGATGATAGATACCGGCCAGCCATGAAGTCGAACAATCTCACGAATATAGACCTGAGCCAGCTGCTCTAAAAAATAAATAGTCACCACTGGAATGAAATGAGCTAACTTGGTCAACCTATCCACAATCACCCATACTGCGTCAAACTTCTTCTGAGTCCGTGGGAGACCAACAACGAAATCTATGGTAACTCGCTCCCATTTCCACTCGGGAATCTCAAGTCACTGAAGCAACCCACTCGGTCTCTGGTGCCCGTACTTCAATTGTGTTGCGACCAACACACACGTAAGTATACGCGGTCGTCAAGTAATAAAGTAGTGAGTAGAGTATCATTCCCACGGAGACTTATGATTAACTTTCGACTGATGAAAACTCAAACAAGTTATCTATTCAAGATATTTTTCTCAAAATGTGTGGATGATTAAGTAATAACCAAAGAAAATATCACGCAGTCAAATAATCTAGATAGCGACTAAAACACGTAGGCAATTCCGCATAAAAATCAATAGGAGGGATATTCCAGGATCATGGGCTGGCTAACAATCTTGTTGCGTTCTCAGCTTCAACTAACTAGTTGATTTATCCAGTTTGTTGATTTACAGGGTTAATGTTACTCGCAAGAATCTGTCAAGTTCTTACTCGCCTATTCAAGTTAACTTAATGCCTATATGTCTATGGAATTAAGACTAACAAAAACTCATTTAAACTTCCTATATTTCAACCAAGCAAGACAATTAGGTATATTTCTATCCTAATTTCGAATTCGTTCCCCGATGCCCGCGTTCAAGAACTTGCTCTATTTAGTCATATATGCAATCTAGAATTCTGACTTTCGAGTTCAACTCTAGATTCATAAATAGTATTTCACAGTTAGCTACGCAGTAAGATAATTAAGAACAAGATTAAATAAACAACTCAATATGATAAAATCAAACTCGTCAATTCAAACTTCAAACGTCAACAATCATGTAGCACCCATGACCCCAAAATTAACGAGTTTAGCCATGCATGCTCATGATAGCAATCTCAAGTATATCCCAAGAATACATAAAAATCAATAAAAGAAGGAAAAGGTTAGAACTCAAGACGAATTCCGTGGTTTTCAAACTTTGTTATGGCTTTTCTCGATTTCCCCGTGTGTTAGATGACCTAAAAGACGCGTTTTTGGCTTATATATTGCGTACAAAAGTCGTAGGCCAAAGTTTTCCTTTTCTTATTCCGACTAAGCTTCAGGGATTGATGTTGGGGTGGATGCTTCAGGTCCACCTCAACTTCAACTTCTCAACATCGCATACTGGGGTGGATGCTTCATATCCATCTTCTGTTCCTTCATCTCTGTTGTGCCCAAGTGCATATGCTAAGGCAGATGCCTTCTCCCGACTTCACTGCCAAGGATGCACCAAATACACTTTTTTTATGTTGGATGGGACGCATCCACCCTTTTCTCCTATAGCTGGAGCACCTTGTATTTATATTTTTGCACTTCAAACATCCTAAGCCATCAAACACAACTCAATTAGTCATAAAACCAATAATTAACACATGTTGGGCATTTTAAAGATCAAATAGCACTAAAAACCGGTTAAAACATTAGTAAAGTAACATTATAATATATAGAAATATGCCCAACAACAACCTGCTGACGATATAGGCCCCGAGTTACATACTCTACTATGTCTTTCTTCATCCTCCTCCACCAATAGTGCTCCCTCAAGTCCTGATACATCTTAGCGGCACCTGAATGAATGGAGTACTGCAAACTATGGGCCTCTTGAAGAATCAACTCATGCAAACCATCCACATTGGGTACACATACCCGTCCCTGCATCCGTAACACACTGTCATCCCCAATAGTAACCTCTTTGGCATCGTCGTGCTAAATCGTGTCCTTGAGGACAAGCAAATGGGGATCATCATACTGATGCTCTCTGATGCGATCAAATGGAGAAGACCTGAAAACCACGCAAGCCAGAACTCGACTCGACTCTGAAGCATCCAATCTAACAAACTGGTTGGCCAAGGCCTGAACATCCAACGCTAATGGCCTCTCCGCTGCTAGTAGATATGCTAAACTGCCCAAACTATCCTCCTTTCAGCTCAAGGCATCAGCCACCACTTTGGCCTTCTCGGGATGATATAGAATGGTGATATCATAGTACTTAAGCAACTCTAACCCTCTTCGATGCCGCAAGTTAAGATCCTTCTGTTTGTACAGATGCTGTAGGTTTAGTGGTCGATATAGACCTCACAAGGGACACCATACAAGTAGTGCCGCCAAATCTTCACGGCATGAACAATAGCTGCTAATTCCAATTCATGGACAGGATAATTCTTCTCATGCACCTTCATCCGTCTTGACGCATCGGCAATCACCTACCGTCTAGCATCAACACCGCGTCAAGGCCAACACTTGACGCATCACAGTACACAGTGTAAGACCCTGAACCCATAGGCAACACCAATACTAGGGATGTAGTCAAAGCAGTCTTGAGATTTTGAAAGCTCTCCTCTCACTCCTCGGTCCATCTGAACGGAGCACCCGTCTGGATCAATCTGGTCATAGGTGAAGCAATAGATGAGAAACTCTCTATGAAACGATGGTAATACCCCGCCCAGCCAAGAAAACTCCGAATCTCAGTAGCTGACAACGGTCTGGTCCAACTCTACACTACCTCAATCTTCTTCAGATCTACCTTGATCCCCTCATTCCACACCACATGACCCAAAAATGCCATCGAATCAAGCCAAAACTTACATTTTGAAAACTTTGCATACAACTTCTTTTCTCTCAAGGTCTGAGCACAATCCTCAAATGCTACTCATGATCCTCACGGCTCTAGGAGTACACCAAGATTTCGTCAATAAATACATGACTAACGAGTCAAGATAGGGAATACACTGTTCATCAAGTGCATGAATGCTACTGGGGCGTTGGTCAGCCCGAATGACATCATGAGGAACTCGTAGTGACCATATCGAGTTCTAAAAGCAATCTTGGGAATATTCATATCCCAAATCTTCAGGTGATGATAGCCTGACCGTAAATCAATCTTTGAGAATAATTTAGCACACAGTAGCTGATCAAATAGGTCGTCAATGCGTGGCAATAGATACCTGTTCTTCACTGTAACCTTGTTCACCTGCTGATAATCAATATATATGCGCATAGAACCATCCTTCTTTTTTACAAGCAAGACTGGAGCACCCAAGGTGAAACACTGGGCCGAATAAAACCCTTATCCTATAACACTTGCAATTGCTCCTTTAACTCCATCAACTCTGATGGGGCCATACAATATAGTGGAATAGAAATGGGCGAAGTTTCCGGCAGCAAGTCAATACCAAAATCGATATCCCTATAGGATGGCATGCCCGGAAGATTCGCCGAAAATACATCTAAATAGTCCCTCACTACCGGAACCTACTCAACTGGTAGGAGTATCAACACTGTCATCTCTCACAAAGGCTAGATATGCATCACACCCCTTCCCAACCATCCGTTGTGCCTTAAAGAAAGACACCACCTACTAGGTACATAGTCCAAAGTACTCCTCCACTCCAATTACGACGAACTTGGCATAGCCAACGTCACCGTCTTGGCGTGACAATCAAGAATAGCATGATAGGACGATAACCAGTCCATGCCCAAAATTACATCAAAATATACCATACTGAGCAACAATAGATCAACTTTGGTCTCAATACCACCAAGAACAACTAAAAGCAACCGATACACACGGTCAACAAAAAATGGAATCTCCCAGAAGCGTGGACATATAGACATGGATATACCCAAATATGGAGCAGAGTAAGATGATACATATGAATAAGTGGAGCCTGGATCAAATAAGACCGATGCATCTCTATGACAAACAGTAACAATACTTGTGATAACGGCGTCTGATGCAACCGCCTCCGTCCTATTCGGAAGAGCATAACATCTGGCCTGGACTTCCTATATAGGGCGACCCTTACCCACCTAGCCTCCACCCCTAGCTGGCTGAGTGGGTAGAGTGGAAATCGGTGCGATAACCACAGCCTGGGAAGTCCGCGGACCCTGTGGAATACGTGGAGTATGAGTAGTCGTCTCTGGAGGTGCACCCTCCTAAGTCCGGAGTAGTCCCTCGCCATATGACGAGTATCACCACACTCAAAACAAGCCCTCGGAGGACGTGGCTGCTGAAACTGGCTCGGGCCTAGTTGGATGGACTGACCGTTAAAAGCACCCCATGTAGGCGGTGCGCTAGACAGTGGCAGTGCATAATAGACAACCTGGGACCTGGGATTAGCTGGAATACCACTGGAAGCTGAAAGTGCTAAATGAACCGGTTGGCTCACATAGCCTCTACCATGACGGGCTACAACTGGGGCAGGGGCACCACTATATGTCTTAGAATCTCGAGGCGTCTTGGCCTCCCTTCCCTTTCTCTCCCGCCCCCGCATACCCTCCAATCTTCGTATGATCTGAACCACCTGCTGATATGGAGTATTAGTTTCCAACTCTCAAGCCATGCTAAATCTAATACCATAGTTGAGCCCCTCAATAAATCGACGGACTCACTCTCTCACTGTGGAAACTAAGGCATGTGCATGTTTGGACAACTCACTGAACCTGACAGCACACTCTGATACGGTCATAGCACCCTAGCACAACTGGTCAAACTACGCGTGCCATGCATCCTGAAGGCTCTATGGAAAAAACTCTCTCAGGAACATCTCTGAAAAACTGAGCCCAGGTGAATGAAGCTGCCTCGACAGGGCTACCCTCCTCATAAACCCGCCACCACTAGTATGCTGGTCCCGATAGCTGGAAGGTAGTAAAAGCAACCCCGCTCCTTTCCACTATACCCATGGTACAGAGAATATGGTAGCACTTCTCCAGAAAGCCCGATGCATCCTCTGTAGCTTGGCCGCTGAAAGTAGGAGGATGGTACTTTTTGTACCTCTCAAGCGTGAGATGTCCCTCCTCAGATGTTGCTGCCCTAACCTCGGGCTGAACTGGGACAACCGGCTGCACTGGTATGACCTCTGGGACCTAGTCAACATGGACTTGCTGCTCTGAGGTATGGGCTGCGGGAGTCTGTGATCCTCCCTCAGCCTAAGATATGGCCGGTGCAAGTGGAATCGACCCCGCCTGAGCTAGAGTACCAAACCTTCTCAAGAGCTGGCGAGAGTCTCCTGAAGTGCAGGGGTAAAAACATGCGCATCAGGTGCCTGCACCCCAACTGGAGTTACTGGTGGCTCCTCTATCAAAGCTGCCCGGTCTCTCGCGGCTCTAGTAGGGGGCGCGAGTGTCTGATCGTCGCGATCCAGCAATGCATGTCCTCACCATCTTTGAGAGAATCAAAAGGCAAGGATTTAGAATTCGAAGTCAACAAATTCGCACGATGAGGAATCAAAGAAATGAAGTTACCTAACATTTCCATAGCCTCTCGAAGATAAGTACAGACGTCTTCGTACCGATCCGCGAGACTCTACTAAACCTGCTTGTGACTCGTAACACTTATGAACCTAGAGCTCTAATACCAACTTGTCACGACTCCAATTTCTCTCCGTAGGATATCGTGATGGAACCTAGTCTCTAAGACTAGGTAAGCCTAACATACATATAGAATATAACTAAGATAATGATAAAACTCTAAAAAAACTCAACAACTATCATAAAAGAACTCCGCAACTCAACAGAAAAAACTCCAAAAATCTGGTGATATCAAGTCACAAGCTTTACAAGAGTATACTGAACATCTCTATACAACAATATCTATAAAAAGGGAAAATAAAATAGAACTAGATAAAGGGTGACTCCAAGGTGTGTTGATGCAGGCAGGTATACCTTGAAGTCTCCAAATCTGAACTAGATTCACTAGTGCCTAGGCTGGTAAGAGGTACCTGGATCTGCACAAAAAAATGTACAGAAGCATAGAATGAGTACACCACAACATTACCTAGTAAGTGCCAAGCCTAACATCGGTAGAGTATTGATGAGGTAAGGTCAAGGCCCTACTGGAATAAATAAGAAAACTAAACTGGTATATGACAGTGTGATAATGATACGCAATGGAAATGAAACATGAAGAAATAAACCAAGAATAGCTATACTAAACTAAGGAAAATAAGGCATCATGGAAGAAAAACAAAGAATAGTATGCCAGGGAAACACAGCAACCAAACACAAGTTATGTAACGGAAAAGTATCAACAAGAATCACTACCGAGATACCGCCTCGTTGTCTCATAACTCAAAAAAATTACAATCTTTCCTTATATCACCGTGAGAGCCTTACATTTAGTTTTAAAAATTATTTTTTTCGAAATAGCTTCCCACGTTTTAGCCCACCTTATCGTACCGCATGGCTTCAAGTAGTTACCCTACTAGCAACACGCGCATCAAGCCCACCTTAACTCAACGCATGTGTTTCAACCCCAATCCTTTATACCCGCATGTGTGTCAATATCACAACGTATCACAAATCGCACCTCAAGTGTCTAATATCACAACTTGCCAAATAAGTCAACAATAATAGTGTTTCCACAATAAATAGCCCAAGGCTCAACCATGATATGCCCAAGAGTCTCAACAATAGCAACCGAAAGTGAATAGCTCAACAAGAACGATATTTTACCAATTTACAACTTTTCCTCAATGTGAATTACGACCTTTATAACCCAATAACAAATCTCACAATAAGATATTCCAAAAAATTAGCAACTTCAAGTAAGGGACTAAACAGTTAAATAATGAATAAGGAATAGAGAGAATAATAACTTCAACTAAACATGTAATGATAATTAGCAAGTAAGAGTTAAGAAAAATATTACGATGACAAGTAAATCATGTGAAGATAGACTAATAATGATGAATATAACATATTATGGTAACTCAAATAAAGGCATGAAAGGAATCTACATAACTAAAATCGGTCAATTACCACATTTAGCCCGTGTACACACTCGTCACCTTACGTACAATGCTTCCGCATATCACAATTAACACAAAATAAGACCACATTTCTAAAATCCGAACACCCATTCAATAACGAGTCCAACCATACAAGAATTACTCAAATCCAACTTTAAATCGCCTTTCAAATCCACAAAATTTAGTCTAAGAAGTTTCACAATTTTTTCCCAAAATTTCCAACTCAAATCACTAATTGAATGACAAAAATAACGATGGATTCATGTAATACAGCCAAATACGAGTTAGAATCACTTACCTTGATGATTTCCTTGAAAATCCCTCGGTATATTGCCATAAACCAAGCTCTCTAGGTCCAAAGATTGAAAATGAAATAAAACCCTCGACCTAAGCCTTTTCTGTCCAACGATTTGCGTTTCTGCGGGCATAGGGTCGCTACTGCAATGCTGCACCTGCGGAAAATCCATCGCAGGTGCGGTTCCAAGTAAGGCTCTGAAGACTCGCACCTGCGGAACCCCTGAGAGCATCTACGCTTGCGTATCTGCAGAAGACCATCTGCTTCTGTGTGTCACTGACCGCACCTGTGGTCCCGGATGAACAAGCCCATTTTCGCTTCTGCGGCACGAGGGCCACTTTCACGGTGCCGCACCTGTGACCCAAAGTGCGCAAGTGCGATTGCACCAGACACAACAGTGGTTCAGCAATCAACCAAGGTCCAAAATGTCCGATTCACATCCAGGGCCCCTGGGACCACATCCGAATATACCAACAAGTTCCATAACACATAGTGGGCCTACGCGAGGCCTAATATCACATCAAATAATATCGATTTTACGAATCATGACCCAATTCAAGTCTATTAAAACTATGAACATCCGACTTCCAAAACTATGGCCGAATCACACCAAAACAACTCCGATTGACCTAAAATTTTATACATAAGTCATAAATTACATGATGGATCTATTCCAACTTTCGGAATCGGAATCCGACTCCGATATCAACAAAGTCAACTCCCCATCAAACTTCTCAACCTTCCAAACTTTCAACCTTGTAATTGTCGCCAATTAAAGCCCATACAACCTACGGACCTCCAAATCAATATCCGAAAATGCTCCTAAGTTCAAAATCACCATATTGAGCTATTGAAATCGTCAAAATTCTATTCCGGAGTTATCTGCATAAAAGTTAAACTACTGTCAACACCTTCAACTTAAACTTCCAACTTAAGAACTATGTGTCTCATTTCACTCTGAAACTCACCCGAAACCGAAACAAAATATCCCTGCAAGTCACATAACCATGATATACCATAAAGGAAGCCATAAACAGGGGAACGGAGCTACAATACTCAAAACAACCTGCCAAATTATTATAGTAGCTATGGCAGCCTGTGGTAATTTAAAAGTGTAAATGTAGTATTAGTTCTATTAAAATGAACAATGTTGTAATAATTCATTTGCATAACAGTTTCGTTAATCCCTCTTTGTTCTAGTGTATTTGGTTCTATCATTGCAGTGTTGTATATTAACTGTAAAATTTTGTTGATTGTACATTCATAGTATGTGGGACCTGCTTGGGCCTGATCCATTTTGATCGTACCAAGGCCCTGCGTTTGAAAATGAGCTCGTTCAGTACATAGAGGGGTAATCTTCATTTTGGGCTGATATTGGCTCATAGATGAGCCAGCTTTGTTACTTTGTAGTTGAGCATAGAATACCTAAACGGTCTCCATGGTATTAAAGAAATTAAACAATTTACTCTAGTGATTTTACTTTAAATGAAGCACTTTACCATATAATGGCAAAACCGGAATCGATCTTCTGTTATTAGACACTTGACTATAAATTGAGCCCCCGCCCCCACAATAAAATAGCATTATTGTAACCGAGTAAGTCATAATGTTTTTACATGGCACATAGTTAATTTCAGTGTTACTTTAATAAAATTAAAGACTACACACCTCTTTACACAATAATCTTCTCTATCCATAATTCATGGCTTTTTGCAGACTACCTCGAAGAAGTGTTTGAAATATTAAACAATTTCAAATATTCGTAGAATGCTTTAGACGCGCCTTTAATCTATTATCACGATTATGTATGCGTCCGTGTGACATAATTATGATCCCAAAATAAATCAAGGTACGCGTTCGCCCGACTTTAACCAAACAATCTTAATTTATAATTAAGTGTTATTAATTTTGTACACGTATGTGTGACATGATTTTACCACCCTAAATAAAGCGGATTCACACACATGTGGTTCGTTTCAAGATAAGTTCATAATACCATAATCAAGTAATTAAAATGCGGTAAAAGGTTAAAATGCACATAGGTTCTAAAATATGTAATAATCAAATTAATAAGCCGAGTGTAGATTGTAAAAGCGACCGTGCTAAAATCGTAGAATCCGGGAATGCCTAATACCTTATCCCGGGTTAGCAGAATCCCTTACCCGGTCTTCTGTATTGCGCAGACTTTAAACAAAGTCAATTTTTCTTGATTTATTATTTTATAATAAATCGTGACTTGGGACACCTTAATAATTATTTCAAGTGGCGATTCTCTAAAATAAAATAAATCAATCACATTTTAAATAATGTCACTTAAAGTGAAAAACTCCTTTCCCCGCAAAAAGAAGATGTGACACCATAGACCTGGTTCATGCATGTGTTACTTTGTCAATTATCAAAACGAAAATCGCTCAAGTCAACAAGGTGCATAGATGCCCCAACGAGGAGGTGTGAGAGGTTGGCAATGGGAGCGGGGGAAGGAGGGGCTGAGGAGAGGTAGAAGGAGGCCTAAGAAGTATTGGAGAAAGGTGATTAGGCATGACATGGCGCTACTTCAGCTCACTGAGGACATGACGCTTGATAGGAAGGTATGAAGGTTGAGCTTTAGGGTAGAAGGGTAGTGGTTAAGCGAGCGTGTCTTATTTTCATGCCGGTATCATTAGTGTCGGTCTCGTATTTTCATTTCCTCGTATCCGTATATTTCTTTTACTATATGTCGTTTATTTCGCTTCAGTTATTATATCACATTTGCTTGCTATGGTTACTACTTGTTATTTTTGCTTTCTTTTTAGTTTTTTCCTCTTGAGCCGGGGGTTTATCGGAAACAACCTCTCTATGTTCCTAAGGTAGGGGTAAAATTTGCGTACACTCTATCCTCCTCAAACTCTTTGTGGGATTTCATTAGGTTTGTTGTTGTTGTTAACCAGCTCTCTTTCTCTCTCTCGCCATTGCAGCAAATATGCTGTCCACGCAGAATGTTCAGCCAACTAATGAGATGCTTAAAAAGATTATGAAGCCAAATGATGACCAAATAAAATGAGCCTTAGATGTGTTCTTTTACCTTCCAATCAGTGTTAGATGGCTGTAATTGAAAAATTATTTCGCTCCGTAGTTTAAGACACTGTTGCTTAGAGGCTAGTGTATATTCACAGCTGAACTGACTTCGTAATGCGTGATAATTTCGTTGTTATACTACTCTAGATTGGGTCTCTAGTTGTTAGTTGTTCTGTATTGCGTCTTGTCAGTTCATCAATGAATGACAATAACGAGTGTCAATCGATGCAACTCGTCCCTTAGAGGTACGTGCGTATTAGCGACTCTATAGGGTAGGGGTTAAAACGAGTCGAATGTAAGCCATTAAGCCATTGAAACGGCGTTATCAGCAAATATCGGTTGACCTTGCACATACGACATCGTGCGATATGGTGTTACATAAGTGCGATATGGTGTCATTGATATATGCTTTGCGCTCGACATCGTCACTAGGCCTTGGCCTACGTGACCCACAAACAACCTCTGATTGTGACATTATTGTTGCGTGCGGCCTACTACCATAGACCAACAATGCCGCGCTCTCACATGTCACTATACCTTGGCATTGCAAGCCACACCCTAGAAACCTGTAGTTCTATCAGTGTCGTTGCATACGGCTTACGAACAAGTCAAGATGGGTGCGTCGTTTAGGCTAACAATGAGCCACACAGTCACCCACTTCAAAATTAGTTTTCGTTTGTTTTTTAATAATTTAGTCCATTTAATTTTCAAATGCTTCATTTTTATCTCTCAATCTTTTTTGGTTGTCATCTCCAAAACGAAGGATGTATACATACGATATCACTTATACATTATACAAAGCAATATCAACTTTAACACTTTAAATCCGCTACAATCCCATTCTCAATCCCGCTGATAACAAGGTTTTCTAGAGATCTCTTTGGATTATCAAAACTTTTACAAGTCTTTAACATTTTATTTACTAGTATATCGGTTGGTTAAAATCCTATATTTACTCCATTAAATATTCAAATGCTTCATTTTTATCTCTCATTTTTTTTTGGTTGTCATCTCCAAAAAAACAAAAGAAGGATGTATACATACGATATCACTTGAAAATTATACAAAGAAATATCAACTAGATAACTGTAAGGGTGTATTTAGTATGAAGAAAAATACTTTCCGCAAAAAATATTTTTTTAGAAAATTAGTGTTTTTCTTACTTATTTTATGGTGTTGGTTAGGTAGCAAAAAATATTTATGAAAATATATAATTTAAGCAAACATTATACGAGACGAAATGGATAAAGGCAGGGGTAGATGGTAGGTTAGGGTCTAGGGGTCAGGGGGGCGGTGGTCATGTTACCAGGGTGGGGGTGGGGGCGCAAGGGGGCAGGTGAGGGTAGGAAATAGGGTAAGAACAGTTAAGAAAGAGTTTTGAAAAATATTTTCAAACTCATTTAGGTAGGGAAGTCATTTTCTTCCAATTGGAGGAAAATGAGTTCATAAAAAAAATATTTAACCCAACCAAAATTAAAAAATTAAAAAATATTTTTCAAAAAATATTTTCCCGTCATACCAAACACACCCTAAATCCACTACAATCTCATTCTCAATCCAACATATAAGTAATAAAGTAGATTGATGATAATAGACTGATGCTCTTGCACAAATATACAAGTATAGGACTTTTGGCAAACCAAGAGATTTGGATTGATGAAAACTGGCGCACAGTTACTTAACATAAATCTCGTAGTATTAAGTAGAGAGGGGTTTTAGTGCAATTTCAAATAATGGAAAAATAGTTTTTCTGCACATCTCTTTAAAGTAGTTCAGAATATCAATAACTAATAGGAAAAAATAAATTCTTTCTCTGCATGACATTACTAGTGAATCTTTGGTGGTGGACATGGATTAGCACTCTTGAAGAAGCAGACACAAATAGTTTCATCAGGATTTATCTCCACGCACTCTGTAGTAATAAAAGACTGTCCAAAAGCTGTCTCGCATTGGGAGATGCAGAATGGCAAATTTTCTGAATTACAAGGAAGACCTTGAATTTCTTTTTCACATACATTTTGAGCATTTGCTGCGAGAACTTGAGTCATTACGAGCATGGCTGCAAAATGAGGCAGTATAAGAGTGTTATATATTCCTGTAATTCAAAGGTGAAAGAGAAAGGCAGAAGTTCATTTCAGTGACATCAAGTTTTGTCGAATAATTCATATTCATAAGTGAGTTTTACGAAGAAATTCATGATTATAATTTGTATATAAATCTTTCAATAATCGAACACAATTGAAATTTATCGTTTTTCCTTTTTATGATAATGGTAGTGATAGAGCCAACTTGCGTGTATAATTAGTAACTCTGTCAATCAGCAGTAGTTTAGATAGATGTGAAAAGGTCACATAGCGTGTTCTTTTCTGGTCAGATTTGAATCCCGTTCTTCTATGATTCCATCTTTAGGCGACACTTCGTTTTTTCTTTTTTCCACTTAGGTCAAAAATCTATTTAAAAAAAAAAAAAAAAGGACGTTCATTTTGGGAATGCGCAGATCTAGGGAGTATGCCTACTCTTTTTGCTTTTCCTGTTTTTAGTTAGAATAATCACGAGAAGGAAAAAATGAAAGAGAACAAAATTGTCACAGAAAAAAATTGTATGTTCAAGTTGAAGCAAATGGAAATTGTAACTGCATACGTACCACAAATGTAAGCAATGAGGAAAATGGAACAGCGGAAAGATGCACCAAAGTTTTCCATTGTATAATGTAGTGAATGAAATAGTCTCTTCACTTATATTTTATACTCAAATTTAAGAGATTGCAGTAATAGAGATAATTTTTATTAGGATTTTCTGAATGAAAAAGATATTCAGATCAGGTCATTATTTTGACCAATATACAATTGGAGGAGGATTTACATATATCAAATCAAAATGAAGAATACGGGTAAGCTATTTATTGTACAACATCATTATCAAATCATTATGAAAAATATGGAAAATAATATTAATTGTAACAACATCCATCTTTTCTCCGGTTTTATTTTCAGTTAGATAGATTATCATCCTCGAACAAATAGCCATAGTACAGGAGCCAAATGAACCGATTTAGCGAAAATTAATGGGTTTAAGTATAATCTAAAAGAAAGAAAAAAGTTCTTAGTGAGTTATTTTGATCATTAATTAAGTAAAATGAATTGTGAGATTTTATTGATTTCTTAGAAGCGACTTTCTGGTGGGGGTTGGGTTTGATCCCTACCTTGTACATTAACAACCAAAAGAACCATTAAATATTCAATTAACAAATGAGACTTGTATATATTAATTAATTTTTAACTTAACTTTTATCTATCATGCTATCGAAAGAGTTAACTGTAGAATCTTAGTAGTGGGGACATTGATTGTGTACCTGTTAAAAATAATGGAAGTTCTGCTATCGAAGAATTGCTACAAGTCGATCTTGTTTCTCTTGAAAACGAAATACTGTTTCACAAACTAGATGTCTTCTTTATTTTTCTGATGTGTTTCTTTCTTCTTAGGAAGAATTGCATAGAGTTAATTCTCTGTTGAAGGATAACCTTTTTTTATAGAGAAGGAAAGTTGTCAGAGAAAATTCTCGATGAGATAAACTGATTCCATACTCTCACTTTCTTGGCAACGTGCATTAGTTTTCTTTTAGGAGTTAAACCTTCCTTAGCTAACTTTCTGTAATTACATCTCCTTTAAACGAGTCGGGTTAGTCCACATAGGCGACCGAAACCCAATATCCAACATCTCGCACTCTGCAGATGGTGGACTAACCCAAACCAGTACCATGATAATAACACACGTAATTAATACTGGCAAATAGTTTGTGCAACCTACGAGCTCCAGAGCTATATTATTTTTAATCCTTCAAGGTAGTTTAATAGCTCCATGTAGAAATTCAATCACATCCGGAAGGGATTCACTACTGACATGAGGATCTTATTACTCGCAACACCCTAGATATCACTCACTACTTCAGTACTAGTTATCTGATCCCGCATCCTCTAAAGAGGTGAGCTTGAGTTCATGTGTAACTTTATCCATGATTACACTTGTTGCCTCTTTGGTAAGTGTAATGGTCGACCTATGAATACAAATATATTATTTATTTTAGTTGTCTTCCCTTTCTACTCGTAACTATTTATTCCAGATCAACTGCTTTCCTAGACATGCACTACATTGTCGAATCACGCGTAGCTATTAGTGACATGCTAAAGTAGCAACATCGATTGATACTTCAAGAAACAGCAAAATGTCAAAGGATATTCCAATGGAAAGTCAGTTTTGACTTTGTGGGTCACACATAATGAAGAAGTAGGGATCCATTCTTTCATTAATCCATTGGTCGCTAAGCACACGTGGTAAGAAACATGTACTATAATGTTCTTGCCTTATATGGGCGCGTGTGTCTCATTATTTTTTAATCATTCAACACCATACAGATCTTGATCTAGACACCTCCAAACGTCGAACTCGATTTTCTCGCTTCAATAATCCTCAAATCCAACTTCTTAGAGAAGCTCGCATCTGGCTCACACAATAAATCATAATTGAACGATGGAATTCGTAAGTTTGACTAGTTATCCAGACCGACCTTTACAAGTAAAATATAACCACAATCTATTCAAGATCTTATAAGGTCTCATCTCTTCACGATTCTCACTGAAAGAGGCGATTGCTCGCGTGAGAGAGTTAATCTCGCGACTTATTCGACACACTTTATCAACAAAATATCATCACATGTATATTAGATACTAGTTTTTCGACAGGTGCGTTATACGTGTATATAAGTTATGTAATATATGATTCTGTGTATTTTTTAGGATATGTAATGAAACCATATCCTGAATAAGTTGCTACGAACTCATTATAAGTGTGCACTGTTCCTAGTTGTTGCATTAAGTACTATTAAATTTAATCACGTTTGAACTAAGATAACAAGAAAGGTTATGCTACTTCTTCAATTAATACACAACTTGTTATTACCACATTAAATCTTCGTCATAGAATTTCCAATTGTAAGTTTGGGTTGCTACTGTCAGTAATTACTAATTATAAGACTTAAGTCTCATCCCTCTTGAAAATTTTGCTACATGTTTTTTGGCAATTTCATTCATTATCTTAAATATTTCTTGAAAATCGAATGTAATCCAACGTGATTACTCCGTTGAAAATATTCAATCTCTAATTATTTTTTTATCTCAAGCCTAGATTTCTCTTTCGCTCATTTAAAAATGTTATTTGATTGCGTTAGCAATTGTGGCGTCGTCACATCTATGCTTATCATGACGAAATTCCATATGTATAAATAAATGAGATAAATAAAATAAACTTGTACTCATTTGGCTCTCGACATTTGAATTGCAATAAACATATTGGGACGTATTGGAGGGAGTATGATGTTACCTCTCATGTCAAAAATTATTTTTTCATATTCAAACTACCTAAATATAAGCATAGTTCTCAACATTAGACACATCACTTTATAAGCTCGATTATATTCTAGCTTCAACATCTCTTTGAGGTGGTAAAGAAATCACACGCTATTCAGTATAATTCCTATATTTTTATATATCAACATATGAACCTCAATCCTAGTTATTATGCATGAAGCATAAGACACATTTATATACTATGCAATCCACAAAAAAAATACTATCAATATGGTTTAATATGCATAATTTTGCATAAGATAGAATAATCTAAAATGATGAAGCGTTTATCATATTTCAGTTAGTGTCCGCATAGAACCCAATAACTCAAAGATGTAGTTCCTCATAATATAAAAAAAATAAAAAATAAAATTAATTTATTAAAAATCTGCAACCTCTTAAAGAATAATTCTAAAGAGGAATATCATTTTCCTTTCATGATCTCAGATGACATAAACAAGAACTTTCAAGTATAGATATGATCCTTTCAAATAATATACTTCATATCATTTCACTACTTGAAAATAAATTTCACATGATTTCATTAACGTAATATATGTAATATATATATATATATGTGTGTGTGTGTGTATGTCAATTAAATTCTTTATCCATGAAGGAATAACAATTTGAAATGTAACATAAATGTTATAATTAAACTTAGTACGCATTTCATGAGCATGACAATATGGTTCATCTAACCAAACATTTATTAAAATGATATTCACAAAATTCACAGAAGGTATGAAATTAATACGAACAAGTAAAAGAATATGACTAAGAAAGTAGAACCTGATTTTCGTTATCGCTTTCTTCATGAATCCATGCTTTGGAGATGATCTTCTTCCAAAATTGTGGCATCAAATATTTCTAATCATGATCTGAAAAAGAAGAAAAAATTAAAATCATAAATTTCACGAGCATTATGACAATTAATTATTCCTCTGAGTTTGCAGCAACACTGGTTTATGCAGAGTGCTATTCTTCTCCGCCGGAAAGAAGATGACGGTTTGAATGGTTATGATTTTCTAATGAAGGGGTACGAAGGTTTAGAGGTTATTTGTAGCCATATATAGGAGGGTAATTAGATTTTAGGAAGGGTAAAAAGGTAAATTAACTTTTAACTTAAGGGTTTTCCACTTTTAATATAATATAGATGAACATAAATTCAAGAGTCAAATATTGATGAGCTCATTATAATAATCAAGTCATTTTACAATACATAAATATGATTATATACTGCAAACCTAGAGCCATAACATGTTCTCAAACAGGTCTATAGATATCGCTTTCGTAAAAGGACCAACTATCATACTTTGCGTAGGAATATATTGTAAATTTATTTCTCCACTTGCTACCATGTCTCTCACAAAATTATACTTGTTGCCATTGTGTTTGGTCTTGCCGTTATATTTAGGATCCTTTGTGTATGCAATGGTCGCTTGACTATCACAATATAGAATCATGGGACCCTGAGAGTTTTTTGTAATATCCAAATGCTCAAAGAATCTCTTTAACCAAACAACTTCTTATATTGCAAATGAACAAGCCACGAACTCAGCTTCCATCATTGAAAGAGTTATACAAGTTTGTTTCTTAATTTTCCATGAAATAACACAACCATTAAGTAAGAAAGCATATTCAGATGTTGATTTTCTATTATACCAGTCGCCAGCCTAATCAGCATCTGTATATCCTCCCAAGTATAAATCACATCCACTATAACATTTTGAATAATCCGCAGTTCCCTTCAGGTATTTGAAAACTTTCTTTACAATTTTTCAATGATCTCTTCCGGGATTAGATTGATACCTGCTAACTAGACCTGCAGTATAACAAATGTCCGGATGAGTACACATCATACCGTACACCATGCTCCCGATAGCACTTGAATATGAAACTCGAGACATGTGTTCCTTTTTATTTTCACTCTTTGGATACATTCCAAGCCTTAAATTTTTACCTCTCGCTATAGGAGTATCCATGTATTTGTAACTATTTATGCGAAAATATTCCAAAATTTTCTTTATATAAGTTTCTTGAGATAGATTCAATAACTTTTTGGAATGGTGTCTTTGGATCATAACTCCAAGGATTTACTCTGCCTCACTTATATCTTTCATGTCAATTGACTTTGAAAGCCATGGCTTGATAGTTTTCAGATACTCCAAACTCCCCGCACTCAAACCAATGTTTCGATGGTCGTGGGGACTGAATCGGACCCCGAGAACTAGAATAACTGCTAGAAGAACCTGGCATAGATGAACCTTGAACATATGGAGTACGAGATAAGAGATGACTGACCTAGACGGGCACTGTAAGAACCATGGCTAGCTGATGCACCATGATGAACTGGACGAGCCATCTGAGCGGGCCTCTTAGGACGACCCCTGCTGTGGTAGGACTGCCCTCCAAAAGAAACACCACCGGAACCACCCAAACCACGAGACCTCTTGGCCTCCCTCTTCTCACGCTCCTGACTACTGACCAGCTCTAGCCACCGAGCATTATCAACCACCTCGCCAAACCTAACACCTGATGTATTCTCTCGAGTAATAAAAAAGCATAGTCTATAGTTGAGGCCATCAATGAACCTCCTATTTCTCTCCCTCTATGTGGAAACCAACCAGATTGCGTGACGAGCCAACTCTGAAAATCTCATCTCGTACTTGGTCACGGACATAACCTCCTAGCATAGCTTCTCAAACAACCTACACAACTCCTCCTGAAGGTCTAGAATCACAATGTGCTCAGCTGGTGCCTTAGCTGGTCCCATCGGCTCGACCACATCTGGAATCTGCTCCTAAGCTGGAGCAACTGGTGGGTCTACAGGTGCTACTCTAGCTGCTGTACAGGCTGCACCTTGGCTCCTATTGTGGCCCTAGCTGGTGGTATTGATGGCCATCTACCTGGTCTGATGGCACATGTCCTCACAATCTGTGAAAGAATAAAATAACAGAAGTTTAGTTTCCAGAATCAACAAATTCGCACGACAAGAATACAAAAAAGTGAAGTTTTCCTAAGGGTTCGACCGCCTCTCGAAGATAAGTACAGACGTCTACGTACCAATCCGCAAGACTCTACTAAACTTGCTCATGACTCATGAGACCTATGTAACCTAGGTTTTGATACCAACTTATCACGACCCAAAATCCCACACATTGTGATGGCGTATATCGCAAGACTAAGCAAGCCGGCAATCACAAATAACCCTGCATCTTTAAATTTAAAAACTTAATAAAATAAGCTTAAGAGTAAAATTTCATAAATAACTGATAAGAAAATATCGCGACTCAATACAAAGTTCCCCAAAATTCGGGTATCATTGAGTACATGAGCATCTAAATGACAACATAGTTTAACTGCTAAAACACTGTCTAGAAGTATAGAATAGTACAATAACTGAAAAGAAGGAGAGTCAAGGTCTGTAGATGCCAAGGCAGCTACCTCGATAGTCTCTAATAGATAAAGCTCCAAAGCTAGCAGCCGCCGTACTTGGAAGTATATAGATCTGCATGTGAAGTGTAGAGTGTAGAGTGAGTACAACTGACCCAATGTACTCAATAACAAGACTATCCTTGGGTTGAAAGGAGGGATGAGCTCAACAGAGACAGTTCAAATACAGATTTTTAATAGTATAGAAATGTAGACATGCTTTCAAGTTCAACAGTTTAAGATCAACACGAATAAGATATGCCAAATGCGACTGATATGAGGAATGATACATCACTATATCTACATGTCAATTATGCATTCCAATTGTAATGCAACACTGTGATAAAGCCATATGCATACTCTCGGAGTAATAATTCACTCAATCCTCCCAGCACTCAATCTTCCCAGTCACTCGGCACTCGCACTCAGTAGGTATCTGTGCTCACTTCTGGTAAGTCAAACTCCGGAGGGACAGATCTTTCCTAAGCATTGATATAAGCCAATCGTTGCATGAATCAATAAAGCCTGTTGCGGCATGCAGCCCGATCCCATAAATATCACTCACAGTCAGGCCTTCGGCCTCATTCAGTCATTAATCTCTCCAGTCTCTTGGGCTCACAAATCTCATGACAATCAGTCCAAACAATGATAATATGATGTATTAATAGTTGGTGATAGAGACTGAGCATGATATGCAAATGATAGATGTGACTTAGTACATAATTGCAAATTAAGCAAGTAATTCAACAGCAAAACGACCTATGTGGGTCCCAATAGTACCAACATATAGCTTAAGCATGAATTTTAACATGAATCATAGCTCAATTTCTCTAACACATGGAGAATAACAAGATTAGATGACTACACAGTTCCACGGAATCGACTGAGTCACAATTCCTACAGTGCACTCCCACACGCTCGTCACCTAGCATGTGCGTCACCTCAACACCAACCACATAACACGTAATTCATGGATTCATACCCTCGGAACCAAGTTTACAACTGTTACTTACCTCTAGCCATGCAAATCTCTACTCCAACAAGCCCTTGCCTCATAAATCTGCCTCTGAACGACTCGAATCTAGCCACAAACAACTCAATACAATCAACACAAGCTATAGGAATCAATTCCATATGATAAAGCTAAGTTCTTTAATAAAAGTCAAAAAGTCCAAAAAAGTCAACCCGAGCCCACGTCTCGAAATCCAAAAAAACTAACAAAATCCGAACACCCATTCAACCACAAGTCCAACCATAACAAAATTACTCAATTTCGATCACCACTTGACCTTCAAATCCTCCAATAAAATCCTATGAAGTTTCTATAATTTCTCCCAATTTTTCCAATCCAAAACACTAATTAAATGATCAAAACAATAATAGATTCATGTATATTAACCAAATCTGAGTTAGAAACACCTAACCCAATCAATTCTTGAAAATCCATCCAACAATTGCCTCAATCCGAGCTCCCAAAGTCCAAATATGAAATAATACTCTAACCCTCATTTTTGAAATCTTACATTCTTCCTAGATGTTCCTCTTCCTGATCGCGGACAGTCCCTCGCAATCGCGAAGAAAAAAAACAAGTTGCCCTCAAAGTACTCTTTGTGAATGCGAACAAACAGGCGACGAACAAATTGCGTGGACTCCCAGCCTCCTCCTTCCTTCTTAGCGGACGCGACCTAACACACGTGTTCAGGTAGCACTACCTCCCCAAGCTTCACAATTGCATAACCCTTCTCACGAATATGTAGCACAATTCTAATGACCCGACCGATCATTTTGAGCATTTGTACTTCACTTGATAGTTTACAGGTGTTAGTAGCTCCGTATGATCTATTATGACTAATGTGAATCGTCAATTTTGGTTTTCAGGATATTTGGAATCAAATTGGAAGAATGGATTTTATTGTTGAATCTTTAAGTTGGAAGAATTGACCAAGTTTGACTTTTGTGAATTTGACCCTGGAACAGATTTTTGATGGTTCCGCTAGCTCCGGATGGTTATTTTAGACTTGGGCGTATGCCCGAATTTGTATTTCGATATTTCTAGAAGCATTAATTGGCGAAAGTTAGAAATTTAAAAAATTAGAAAGTTCATAAGTTTGACCTGAAGTTGACTTTGAGGATATCGGATTTGAATTGTGGTACCGGGAATTTGAATAGCTTTGTCATGTCATTTGGGACTTGTGTGCAAAATTTGGGTTCATTTCGCGTTGATTTGATATGTTTCGGAGCGAGTTTTGGAAGTAGAAAGTTCAAAGTTCATTCTAGATAGAATTGAGATGCGATTCGTCGTTTCGATGTTGTTATGTGTAAATTGAGGCCTCGAGTAGGTCCGTGTTAGGTTATGGAACTTGTTAGTATACTCGGGTAGGGTCCCGGGTGGCCCTGGTGAGTTTCAGACGAGGTTCAGATCATTTTCGTTTCATGTTGCATTGATATAGGTATCCTGGTTCTGGTGTTTCTGCATCTATGGAAGAATGGGCGCAGATGCGAGTCCGCAGATGCAGAGAGTTGATTGCAGAAGCGCAAGTAGGCTTAGCTGGGGAAGATCGCAGAAGCAGAAATTTGGGCGCATCTGCGGCCCCGCAGAAACGAGGGCCTTGGTCGCAGAAGCGAGAAGGAGTGCAGAAGCGCATTTGGCTTCACATCTGTGGTTGCGCAGAAGCTGATGGAGATCCGCAGGTGCAAGGAGTCGCTGGCTAGTGGAGTCCGCAGAAATGTAGCTCGTGTCGCAGAAGAGGCTCTTGTGTCCGCAGAAGCGGAATGATTGGGCAGAAGCTTTAAATCGAGGGTTTGGTCATTTTGTTCATATTTTTGAGATGTGGGACTCGGAATGAGGCAATTTTGGAGGTAAATTTCATCACAAGGATTGGGGTAAGTGTTCTAAACTCGGTTTTGGATTATATTTTGATATTTTATCTTCATTTTGGTAATTGGATTATGGGCTTTAAAGAGAAAAAAAGGGGGATTTTAGCCTAAAGTCTCATAGGGTGAGTTTTGAGTTTTGAATGTCGACTCGGAGTCAGATTTGAGTGAAACTAGTATGGTTGGACTCTTGTTGAATGGATTGTTGGATTTTGTGAGTTTCATCGGATTTCGAGGTGCGGGCCCCGTTGGGGCTTTTGGGTCAGTTTTAGGTTTTTGATTACTATTCGACCTTTATCAATTGGAATTGTTTCCTTGGGATTTATTTGATGTGTTTGAGTTGCTTTTTGGCTAGATTCGAGCCATTCGAAGGTCAGTACGCACGGGATGGCATTTTGGAGCATCGCTTGGCTTGCTCGGTATTGGAATTGGCTTGTTCGAGGTAAGTAACACTTCTAAACTTGGTGCTGAGGGTATGAAACCCCGAATTTCGTATTATGTGTTTGCTGTTGAGATGACGCACATGCTAGGTGACAGGCATATGGGCGTGCGCCGTGAGAATCGTATCTCCATTATTTCTGTGGTACTGTGTAGTGTAGCTACCTGAGCTTATCTGGAACCCTGAAATCTCTACATACTAGAGTTATTGAGCTGTGATCCATGTTAGAAACCATGTCTCGGCTACATGCTTAATCTGTTGGGACCCATTGAGGTCATTACTATTGTTGAGTTATTTGCTTACATTGCAATTGCATACTCAGTCATGTTCATTCATCGCATATCATATCTCAGTCTCTGTCTTTATTTATTGATACCTCATATCATCATTTTGGGTTAGCTTAATGACATAGTAAGCCCGAGAGACTAGAGAGATTGATGACTGAGTGAGGCCGAGGGCTTGATTGTGAGGTTATTGATACTATGGCACATGGGTTGCCGTGCAGCACGTGAGTTATCCGTACGCATCGAGATATTAATAATATGGCACGTGAGATATCCATGCAGCACTTGAGTTGTCCGTGCGGATCTAGATATTGATACTATAGCATGTGAGTTGTCCGTGCAGCACGTGAGTTGTCCGTGCGGATTATAGCACTTGGGCTGAAAGAGTCCCCAGTGAGCGCAGGTACCTATTGAGTGTGAGTGCGAGTGCGAGTGCGAGTGCGAGTGCGAGTGCGAGTACGAGTGCGAGTGCGAGTGCGAGTGCGAGTGCCGAGGGATTGGGAGGACTGAGTGGATTGATACTCTGAGAGTATGCATATGGTTGTTCACTATGTTGTACTACATTGACATGCACATTTGATATGCAAGCATAGAGATGCATTTTTCCTCATGTTGTACAGTATCACGTCATTCATGACTTCTCATACATATTAACATGTAGGCATAGAGACGTACTTTTCCTCATGCCATTTGATAATAAAATATTTACCTGTTGAAAAGTTTTGGAAGAAAAAATTACGATTTTACAAACTTACTCATATTTTGGTGTTTTCGGTAAAAGACTTGGGGTTTTCACCTTTATACTTGAAAAGCATGTCTATTTTCTGGAATTGTGAACGAGCTGAAAATTTTATTTCTGCGTTATTTCCTATACCACTTCTGTTATATTGTTATGAGTTGTTGTTGGCTATTGGTGTTGAACATTGACCTGTGTTCCAACTCGTTACTACTTTAACCTAAGGTTAGGTTTGTTAGTTATTGAGTACATGGGGTCGGTTGTACTTATACTACACTTCTGCACCTTGCGTGCAGATATTGGATGTTGATGTTGATGTGATCGACGAGAGCAGGATTTGAAGACGTAGCTGTGTTCTAGTTGTAGCTGTCTCTTGTTCATGATAGCCTTAGATTTATAAGAATCTGTTTATGTACATTTCGAACAGATGTTGTATTTATTTCATACCAGCTTTGTAAAGTCTAAATCTTAGAAGCTCATGATTTGTACTACCAATGCTTGAGAAATTCCTGTATAAAAGCAGCTGTATCTGTATTTTTTTCATAATAAATCTCATTTTAATTGGTTAGTTGTCAATTGGCTTACCTGACGGGTTGGGTTAGGTGCCATCACGACTAGGTGGATTTCGGTCGTGACAAGGTGGTTTCATAGCTCTAGGCTCATAGGTTCTACGAGTCATGAGCAAGTGTCTAGTAGAGTCTTGAGGATCGGTATGATGACGTTCATACCTATATTCCAGAGGCTACAGGGCATTTAGGATAAACTTCCCATCTTTCTTTCCTTATCGTGCGGAATTGATTCTGCTTGAAACATAACTCTTTGAATTCCTTCCACGCATTCGTATGTGCACATGAGCGCTCGGTATCAGCTGTGCATCGCCGGCTTGTGATTCCATGGATGAGGTATGAGATGTGATTTCGGTGTGTAGATGATGGGTCAGTCTGGAGGACTTGAGGCTGGGGTTTGACCGTAGCTTGAGCACGGAGATTTCGGTTGTATGAACACGTTCTTTTGGACTTATATGTCCGGTAGTGTCCCCATTAGTGGAATTTGTGGCTCGATGGCTGTATGATGAGTATGATATGACTGCAATATGTGTTCAAATGTTTTATATGTGACAAGAAGAGTTTGCTTGGGATGTGAAAAGGACTATTGGGTGCCTGATTCCTTTCTTGATGGGGAGTATAGTCTCGAGTTATGAGTGTGGTGAAGGATTTTTCATGTTGTTTAGAACGAAGTAGATTTCATGTCTTGTTGTGACTTGTGAGTAGATTATGTGATTGTGTAATAGCTATGAAAGGGTATAAAGAGATGTCAGTTTGAGGCTAAGCAGGTGGGTATCTCCCACGAAGTAATCTACAAAGATGTGAGCCTTATAATGTTGTGTGGAGAGTTTCTTTTCTACTAGTAGGGTTTAATGTGTTGAGATTTGAATTTTGAATTTGGTTGAGAAAGTTGACCTGATTGTGAATCAGATATTACTTGCAGAGGTTGGTTTTGAGGATGACTTGAGTAAGGAATTTTGGGATGCGTGATTTATTGCACCTTATGGGGATATGGAAATCACAAAATGATTGAGTTATTATTTGTGAAAGATGTACTGCGCGTAGAGTAGGAAATTGCTCGATTTCTTGAAGGTGTGGATTACTTCGTTGGGTGTTGTTGTACTAATGGGGCACAGGTCGTTAGGCCGTTGATCGGTGCAATTGAGATTTGAGTGGAGGATGACTCACGAAAAAGGGTCGAAGGGATTCAAGATTTGTATGTAGCAATTGAGGATCTTGCGGATTAGTATATGACTAGAAACTGAGATTTACATTGGATGGTGTCAGAACTCGCGGTATTTCTATATCGTTATTGATTCTACATTACAGTATTAGGAAGGTGAAGGAAACGGCTTTGGATTCACAAAAGGACTTTACAAAGAGGGTGTTTCGGTTGTGGTACTTTTGGGATGCTTGAGAGGGAATACAGCGCCTTATGGGCCTTAGGGCGGTGTGGTTTTATGCTAGGATCTCTTGTGGTGAGCTTTGGGTGAGTATCATGGTATTCTAACAAGGATGAGTGTCAACTTGAGGGCGTTTCAGAAGGGACTCAGAGAAAAAAGACAGCTTGGTAATAGATTGGATCAGTACAGTATAAGGATAGGATCAATTCTTTGGGTACTTATGACGTGGTAAGGCTCTACAGGTGTTTTGGTGTCAATACTCTTGGGTTGGGCAACATGCGTTCAATGGTTGAGTTAGAGGGACTCAGTTTTGATGGTTTGGTTATGGGCAAATGGATTTCAAAGTGTTCTCAATGGTTTCTACAACGGTTCGAGGTGTATATTTCCTGCTGGCGTGGGGAGCGTGTTGCATGTTGTGAGTGTCTCCTGGATGAGATCAAATGGAAGGATCCTGGCTAATTGAGTATACATTTCTGCTGGACTCAAAGCTGATTATGAGATTCTCGTACTTTTCATATGATGGAATGATAATGGTGGTGTGTTGTGTGGGATCAAAATTTGTATGTGCAAGGTCGCGGTTCAGTTTGGAAGGGGAGTTCAAGAATTGTTAGCCAGCATGGACGGTTTTCGAGGTTTCAATGAATGCTATAACTATTTGGTATTGCCTGAGGGAGAGTGTACATTTCAAAAGGCGCATTGCATGCTGTCTTTCAGATGTTTCATTGGTATTGCAGTACTCGCCTAGTTGATCGACTGCTGATATTCAAATTTTTCTATGCAGCATGGAAGAATTATAGAAGTATTCCTCGTGGTAGGATCTTGTATGAAAGGTTTAGACATTCGGGCGGTGAAGTTAGGATCAGATATGGTGATTCGTGTGTTCTATGGATTTGGGGACCAAGAGTTCTCAGAAGCATATTATTTTGTGGTTGTGGACTGCGAAGAGGTGGCCAAGCTAGCTAGATGGTAGTATGTTTCAGGATTCAATCATTGTGCACATTCGGAGGGTTATGTATCTATTGGTGGGTGACCAGAGTCGATTTGGGTTCCATTGGTAGGCCCAATGAGGATGTGTGTTCTACACCGCGTCGGATTGGTTGACTCTGTATTACTATTGTCGAGGATGTGCCATTCGATAGAGTTGAGCTTACTCGTGTTATGATATGATCGGTGTGTTACTCCTCTATGCCACGAGGGGATTTTGTGATTTGTTGGTTATAAGCACATATGGTTCGGTTCTGTTTGGGCCTTATAGCGAAATTTGATCTAGAGAGGTATTAGGGTGTGAAAATGAGGAATAACGTGTTAGTTATGTTCTTTCCAAACTGTGGTATTGTGTTATTTGTTTCTCCGTGGTTATGGTCATGCATCTTGGGTACTTGATGTCGAATTGCGCGTGGTTTTTGATTTCAGGCATAGTGGCTTGAGGTATTTCATATGGACCAATCTACTATTTATGATGGGTTTGTAGCATTGCGATTATGGTGGTACTTGTTGAACTTGCGGGATGGTTTCCTCGTTTGAGTCATTTTTCATGATTGAGTACTTTTCGATTGTTGCTTATTGGTGCACGGATTGCACGGGTTGTGGCCTTAGATTGTATTGATGTGGCATGTCACTAGAGTGGTTGTGTTGGATGAGATGAGGTCACTGGACCTAGAATGGGTACTATCGGACTTTATAAGATTATATTTCGAAGAATAATATTGGAAGTTGGCTTAGAAATTGGCTATAGTTCTTGTCGAAGGAGGGAGAGTTCCATGACTTGTTGATCTGATAAGTGGTTATTAGTTTCTGCATGTTTTTTTCATCATCGGCAGTGTACGAAAGTTTTAGAATGAGATTTTCTTTGATCTGAGGTTCATTTCCGGTACTGGGTGTGTTTTGAGCAGCTGCTGTGGTCAAAATTTATTGTTGTGAGCATCCGAATTATGTGGAACATCATGTGATTACATCTTGGGTTAAGGTTATGGCACGATACATCTTATTCACAATTATACAGTGTGTAGCTACGAGATTCAGATCTTATAAGAAATTTCGGATGTTGGAAAGTGGATTCTATGGTTTAAGGGTTAAGGTTAAAGTAATGATTTTCAGTATGTTGTGTTGTCGGGCCCATATGGAATAGGGTGACGTGGGATCCCCGGCAATGTGCATGGTAAGGTTACAACGGCGGTTTGGCGGCTTTGGAACAATTCTTGGCACGTTCGAGGACGAACGTATGTTTAAGTGGGGGAGAATGTAACGATCCGACCGATTGTTTTGAGCATTTGTACTTCGCTCGGTAGTTTACGGGCGTGAGTAGCTCTGTATGATGTATTATGACTTATGTGAATCGTCGATTTTCGTTTTTAGGATATTCGGAATCGAATTGGAAGAATGAATTATATTGTTGAAGCTTTAAGTTTGAAGAGTAGACCAAGTTTGACTTTTGTGAATTTGACCCCAGAACGGAGTTTTGATGGTTCCGCTAGATCCGTATGGTGATTTTGGACTTGGGCGTATGCCCGGATTTGCATTTGGATATTTCTAGAAGGATTCGGCGCTAATTGACGAAAGTTGGAAATTTGAAGAATTAGAAAGTTCATAAGTTTGATCAGAAGTTGACTTTGAGGATATCAGGTTGGGATTGTGGTTCCGAGAATTTGAATAGCTTTGTTATGTCAATTGGGACTTGTGTGCAAAATTTGGGTTCATTCCGGGTTGAGTTGATATGTTTTGGTGCGAGTTTTGGAAGTTTAAAGTTCAAATTTCACTCTAGCTCGAATTTAGGTGCGATTCGTTGTTTCGATATTGTTATGTGTGATTTGAGGCCTCGAGTAGGTCCGTGTTAGGTTATGGAACCTGTTGGTATATTCGGAAAGGGTCCCCAGTGGCCCGGGTGAGTTTCGGACGAGGTTCAGATCATTTTCGTTTCATGATGCATTGATGTAGGTATGCTGCTTCTAGTGTTTCCGCATCTGCAGAAGAATGGGCGCAGATGCGAGTCCGCAGATGAGGATAGTTGATCGCAGAAGCGCAAGTAGTCTTGGCTGGGAAAGATCGCAAAAGCGGAAATTTGAGCGCATCTGCGGCCCCGCAGAAGCGAGGGCCTTGGGTGCAGAAGTGAGAAGGAGCGCAGAAGCGCGTTTGGCTTCGCACCTGTGGTTGCGCAGAAGCGGATGGATATCTGCAGGTGCAAGGAGTCGCTCGCTAGTGGAGTCCGCAGAAGCGGAGCTCGTGTCATAGAAGCAGAGCTCGTGTCGCAGGAGCGATGCTGCAGAAGCGGCTCTTGTGTCCGCAGAAGCGGAATGACTGGGGCAGAAGCTTTAAATCGAGGGTTTGGTCGTTTTGTTCATCTTTTTGAGAAGTGGGACTCGGATTGAGGCGATTTTGGAGGCAAATTTCATCCCAAGGATTGGGCCCCGTTAGATTTTGTGAGTTTCCTTGGGCTTTATTTCTATGTATTTGAGTTGCTTTTGGCTAGATTCGAGCCATTCGAAGGTCGATACACACGGGATGGCATTATTTGGAGCATCACTTGGCTTGCTCGGTATTTGAATTGGTTTGTTCGAGATAAGTAACACTTCTAAACTTGTTGCTAAGGGTATGAAACCCCAAATTTCATATTATGTGTTTGCTGTTGAGGTGACACACATGCTAGGTGACGGGCATGTGGGCGTGCACCATGTGAATCGTAACTCCGTTATTTTGTGGTACTGTAGTGTAGTTACTTGAGCTTATCTATAACCATGAAATATCTACGTACTAGAGTTATTGAGCTGTAATCCATGTTAGAAACCATGTCTAGGCTACATGCTTATTCTATTGGGACCTACTGAGGTTATACTGCTGTTGAGTTATTTGCTTACATTGCAATTGCATACTCAGTTATGTTCATTCATAGCATATCATATCTCAGTCTCTATTGTTATTTATTGATACCTCATATCATCATTTTGGGTTAGCTTCATGACATAGTAAGCCTGAGAGATTGGAGAGATTAATGACTGAGTAAGGTCGAGGACCTGATTGTGAGGTTATTGATACTATGGCACGTGAGTTGTTCGTGCGTATCCAGATATTGATACTATAGCAGGTGAGTTGTCCATGCAGCACGTGAGTTGTCTGTGCGGATTATAGCGCTTGGGCTGAAGGAGCCCCTCCTGAGTCTGCAAACACCCCCAGTGAGCGCAAGTACCTATTGAGTGCGAGTGTGAGTGCGAGTGCTGAGGGATTGGGAGGACTGAGTGGATTGATACTCTGAGAGTATGCATATGGTTGTTCACTATGTTGTACTACATTGACATGCACACTTGACATACAAGCATAGAGACGCATTTTTCCTCATGTTGTACGGTATCACGTCATTCATGACTTCTCCTACACATTGACATGTAGGCATAGAGAGGTACTTTTCTTCATACCATTTGATAATGAAACATTTACATGTTGAAAAGTTTCGGAAGGAAAAATCGCGATATTATAAACTTACTCATATTTTGGTGTTTTCGGTAAAAGATTTGGGGTTTTCACCTTTATACTTGAAAAGCATGTCAATTTTCTGGAACTGTGAACGAGCTGAACATTTTACTTCTGAGTTATTTCCTATACCACTTTTTTATATTGTTATGAGATGTTGTTGGCTATTGGTGTTGGACTTTGACCTGTGTTCCAGCTCGTCACTACTTTTAACCTAAAGCTAAATTTGTTACTTATTGAGTACCTGGGGTCGGTTGTACTCATACTACACTTCTGTACCTTTCGTGCAGATATTGGATGATGATGTTGTTATGATCGACAAGTGTGGGATTTAAAGACGTACCTGTGTTCCGGTTGTAGGTTCCTCTTGTTCGTGGTAGCCTTAGATTTATAAGAATATGCTTATGTACATTTCGAACAGATGTTGTATTTATTTCATACCAGCTTTGTAAAGCCTAAATCTTTGAAGCTCTTGATTTGTACTATCAATCCTTGTGAAATTCCTGTATAAAAGTGGTTATATTTGTATTTCTTTTCATAATAAATCTCATTTAAATTGGTTAGTTTTTATTTGGCTTACCTGACAGGTTGAATTAGGTGCCATCACGATTAGTTGGATTTCGGGTCATGACAACAATCTCCCCTAGCTGCCAACAACACTCTTCGCAATCGGGTCTCCCTCTCCGTGATCGCGAAAGAGGAAATCAGCAACAGAAAATCGGTTGTTCCTCAAAGTTCCAATATGCGCCAAACATGATCCGTATCACATCCGAGGCCCCCAGGACCTCAACCAAACATAACAACAAGTTCTAAAACCTCATACGAACTCGCTCGAAACCTCAAACCACATCAAACAACACTAAAACTACGAATCGCACATTGATTCAAGCCTAATAAACTTATGAATTTCTAACATCCAAAACTAATGACAAAACATACCAAACTAACTCCAATTAGCCCCAAATTTTGCACACAAGTCATAAATGATTCAATGGACCTATTCCAACTTTCGGAACAAAAATCCGAGCCCGGTAACCATAAAGTCAACTCCGGCCAAACCTCTCAACTCTCAAAACTTCAAATTTTCCAACTTTTGCCAATTCAAGCCAAAATCATCTATGGGCCTCCAATTCGATATCCAGATACACTCCTAAGTCCAAAATCACCATACGGAGCTATTAGAATCATCAAAACTCCATTCCGGAGTCATTTACTCATAAGTCAACATCCGGTCAACTCTTTCAACTTAGGCTTCCAACCTTGGGACTAAGTGTCCCAACTCATTTCGAAACATCCCCGGAACTAAACCGAGTAATGTTACTGGTACGCTGACCCTCCTCGGCTCGAGCTGTCCGCTCGAGTAAGCCAGTCTAGATACCTTCTCCACTAGGATTTAAGTATAGGAGAACAAACATCATGCCGGATATTCCTAGTAAGTTTGCTTTATTTGCATCACGTACATTTGACTTACCAGGTCTCAACACAGGGGTCGGATTCTATTTTAGGACAGGCACCTTGTTGAGACCATTATGCTCATATTATATCTACCTGTTGCATTATTTGGGAGGCTTGCATGTTGACCGGCTTTAGGGTAGACCAGTTGAATGAACAAAGAGAAATAAAGAACATGCTCACAATTTTTGTACAAATGTCCGTTCTTCTAAAATAAATAAATAAAGATGTGGTCTAGTGCGTATGGTGTTAAGGATTAATTTTCATAAAAATCAAAAAAAGAAAACTTAGTCGGTATCATCGAACTATGCGGGTCTGATTCTCACTATCCTGTGAGATACGTAGGCAACCTCCATCTGGTTCTGCCCCCATTTTCCCAAAAACAAAAAAAAAAAAAATTGCGTGTGCGCATAAAAAATTTCAAAAAAAATAAAAAAAATTAGATAGCTATTTTTGTTCACCTTTTACCATTTTTCCCTCGTATCCAAATGGTTTTGCCGAGACAGTCTTAAAATCTTCCTCGGAAGGGCTTCATTTTTTTTAAAAAGCTACTTTGCCTTTTTTGTTTGCTTTATACCACTTTGCCCTTCTGTCTGGTCATTCTTGCCAATGACGGTCTTAAACTTTCCTTGGATGTGCCTAAGGCTATTTTTGTAAAAATAATCATCTCGTCTATTTTTATTCACCTTTTACTGTTTTGCCCTCGTATCCAGACAGTTTTGCCGAGACAACTTTAAAATCTTCCTCAAGAGTGCTGAAGGGCCCTTTAGCTACTTTGCCCATTTTTGTTAGTTTTTTACCACTTCGCCCTTCTGTCTTATCATTTTTGCCAAAGACGGTCTTAAACTTTCCTGATGTGTCAAAAAGTTATTTTTGTAAAAATAGTCATCTCGTCCATTTTTGTTTTACCTTGTACCATTTTTGCCCTCGTATTTGACCGTTTTTGTCGAGACAGTCATTAAGCCTTCTACAGAAGTACTAAAGGGTTGTTTTCCAAAAAATTGTCATGTCATCTAGTTTTGTCCACTTTTACCTTGTGTCTGGCTGTATTTGCCGAGACAGCCTTTGAACCTCTCTCGCGAATAAAAATAGCCATTTAATCCATTTTGTCAACCTTTTATCATTTTGTCCCTATGTTCCACTATTTTGCCGGGACTGCCCCAAAACCTTCTTTGGAAATGCCAAAGGGTCGTTTTCGAAAGAATGACCTTGTAGTCCAGTTCTATTTCTTGTAAGAACTACGCGCACTTGGTTCTTGACCCTATGCAAGATACCTAGGCAACCCTCCAATGCCCCGTCCAAACCAGGCAAATCGGTTAAGTCTTACCATTTGGGTCACAATTGACTGATCTTTCGAAATTGTATTATCTCCCAATGAGAGTGTTCCCTCAATTTCAGTAAACCCTCACTTCAAAACATGGTTAAGGTATGTTACTTAAGTCCCACATTATCATTTCTAAACTTTCATGAGTCAAATCCTAGGGTATCAGCGATTTTTGTATTATTTAAGCTTGCTTAGGTCTTAACCTCATGTTCTTCCACTCAGGTGCGATATGGACACAATGAGAAGAAGGTCTGATAAAAAGCCAAAAGATGACGAGCCCACACAGATTTTGCTTGTGCATAAAACACCCCTGTTGTTGAGGCAATGGTGGAAAAATATGGGCGTTTCTGAGCAGGAAAAGATAAATGACCATATGGGTCACTTTGTGAACATTACAGAGATCAACCTAAGGAGCGACTTAATCGAGGCGTTGGTGCATTTCTGGGATCCTAATAACAACGTATTCCATTTTAATGGTTTCGAAATGACTCCCACTTTGGAGGAGTTAGCTAGATACACAAGGTTAGATGATGATGAGCTTCGAAAGAAGAGACCCTTGGCCCCAAGGGATGTCACTGGCAGTAAGTTCCTTGAGCACATGACAATCAGCCAAAATAAAATAGCAAGTGTGGTACGAGGGCACTTTCAATTAGATTTATTGTACGACAGGTATGGATGTCCATATCTGGCATAGTCATCGCTCTATTGCATGGAAAGGATGTCACTATCAGTTCTATGGTATTTTCAGATATTTATCATATCTGAAAATGAGATGTGCAAAGAAGGTTTTGGGGCCTTGTATGTCCTTGACATGTCCAAATGAAAATGACATGACAAAGGGTCGTTTTCGAAAGAATGACCTTGTAGAACGATAATAATAAAATTAGATACAAAGCTTGGCAAAGCCATGGGCAGAGAGCATTCCTATTGGCATTTCTAGGGACAATGGTTTTTCCGAGGCATGACAAAAATATTGATATTCTATTACCTGGCATAGTCACCGCTCTATTGCATGGAAAGGATGTCACTATCAGTTCTATGGTATTTTCAGATATTTATCATGCCCTGACCAAATGTCAGGAAGGAAACGATTTCTTTGAGGGTTGAAACATCATACTCCAGATATGGTTTTTAGAGCACCTTCTCCTTCATCCTGTACGGGTAAATTTTAGCGTCCATTTGGTGCAACAATGAGCTTGAGGATAGGACTAAAGATTTAACCGAAGATAGTAGCTTCCCAAAAGGCATCGAAGCATGGAGGAGGCATCTTCAAAAGTTGACCGCTACTGGAACCACATGGAAATACCACTAATTCTCACCAAAAGAGGTCATATACAGGTCTTACCCCCATTCGTTTTTGATTTTGATGGGTCTTCGAGGTGGTTTTCAACCGTATGTGCCTATGAGAGCCCTACGCCAATTAGGTCGAACACAGGTAGTGCCCACAATGGAGCATATGCAAAGGTTCATCTGGGAGGTAACATCGGAGGATCCTGTTCGTGAGGCTTATGCTTAGCAGGTTTGGGATGAAATGAAGGTGCTTGAATTTCACACTATGGTAGAACATCAGGATCGAGGAGAGTTAGACCCTGTATTTTGAGTGATTCTATGACCAAGACGCTTTTGGATCCAGGCAAGAGACAGTTCTGAAGAGCATGGCATAATGGGAGACTAAAATCAGAACAAGAGTTGGGCAGGCCAAGGAGGAAATAGCAAGAGACTATGAATCCATCATCCGGGAACTACATAGGGATATAAGTATCATCAATGGGAATAGGGATTTACAGTGCACTGAGTTTAAAGAGGAGAAAACCAAATTATCACATGAGGTTCAAGCGCTTCACGCACAGCTTCGGCAAGCGAGAATAGGGGCTGCTACTAAGCAATAGTCGGCCATTCCAAAGCACGAATAAATGCATTACAACCTTGTCATCTAAGGCTCGGGCCAGGTCCACAGAATTAGGTAAGAACCAGTTAGAGAATAAGCTAGCAAGGGTCCAGAACCAGTTGAATCTAGCGTTACAATACGAGGCAAATATATCGGTCATAGCCAATAACCATGAGCAACATATTTAGTTCTTAAGTCATAGCCAGGAGCATGTTAGAAGGAGGGTCTATGAAGTGGCTACTTATACCACCCAAAGGTGTGTGACTTGTCAGGGTTTGATTCGAGAACAATTTGCTACGGTAGTGCCCAACTTTGCACGTCACATTGCCACAGACTTGAAGCGCATATACTATGATATGGGAGGTCAGCCGCAGGAATAAGCGTCTTGACTACAGTGATGCTGGTGGATTCATCTACAGGAATGAGTCTTCTTTTAGTTGGCAGTCCCTTTTGATCGTTCCTTTGTTGTCTGTAAGAGTCTTTTGGCGTTCTGATTCTTGTTATTTTCCTTTTATTTTCAAAAGTATGTTTGAGACGAGTCTGGTCTTATTTAAATATTTGTCTTTTTAAGTTGTATATTTATGTAATTTTTGTTGTTGCGTCTTGTATCAAAAAGAAAAAAGAGAAAAAAAAATCGAAAATCAATGCAAAGGATTTTATTTTAGAAAAAATGAGAAAATGAACCAAAAAGACGTTATTTTTGAAAATTTTTAAAAAAAACTATATTATTTTAAATAAAGTTAAAAAACAAATGGTCATGTCCCTGAACTACGTAATGATCTGATTCATGCGGCGACATGATACGTATGCAACCTCCAAAAGTTTCGATCAAAATATTTCAATGACTCAAAAATAGGGATCAAAATGAGGTGAGTGAAAAGAAAAGTGGAAAAAGAGAGAGAGAGAAAGAGAGAGAGAGGAAAAAATAAGAGCGTCGATAAGCAGCAACCTTATAAGCCGGAATGAAACATGAAGCCTTCCAAAAGCATGTTAAAGGCGGTAACGGAGCATGGCACATTATGTGTGATTCATATCTTTAAAATGCTTAACCTTAACATGTTTGTTGTCTCTTATATAGTAAGCTTAAGGTGGTTAGTTTGTGGTGAAACTGGCAACACATTATTACTTCACCAGATCTAAAGGAAAGGTGTCGATGGCTAACAATGATTAAATCGAGTTAGTCAGTAACGACCCCCAAGGTAAGTCAGTTGAGCAAGAGTTGGAGGAAGTAAGAAGATTGAAACAGCAACTATCTCATGTGTATCAGGCTTGGGTCTTCGGTCAACCTCTGCCTAAGGATCCCTCAGAGGGAACTTCCAACGTACCAATGGCTACTACACCACCGCTCCCCACAAAGAGTGATCACATTCTACCACCAGGGTATGTGCCAAACTACAGCTTCCCTTCCGCCCCTGGTACCTTTAATTTGTGACCTCTAGCCGAACTGGTTAGGAACACCCTTCTCGTCGTGTCTGGCACGCTAGTGTATACAATCCCGCCACCAAATCATGTGACGAGGCTAAACATCGAGCCACCATCTCATGCTTATGATGGCCAATACTACTCTCCAGATATGACTTTCACGGTCTCGGCTACACATAATCACACTCCACACTACGAATCCCATGTAGAAAATGAAAAGGCTGACAAGACGAGAGAGCCAGATGAGATGGCCAAGAAAATGAAAACTCTTGAGCAGAACATAAAGAACATACAAGGACTAAGCGGTCACAAAAGTGTCTCATTTAGTGAGATGTGCATGTTTCCTCACATCCATTTACCCCAGGGTTCAAGACACAAAAATTTGAGAAATATGATGGACACAGCAACCCTATTTCCCATTTGAAAAGGTACTGCAACCAGCTGAGGGGCGCAGGAGGAAAAGAAGAGTTGCTGATGGCTTATTTTTGGGAGAGTCTGGTAGGAGTAGCCTCTGAATGGTTCATTGACCAAGATATCACTCACTAGCATGTTTGGGATGACATGGCCCAAGCCTTCATCAAACAATTACAGTACAATATTGATATTGCGCCAGATTGCAATTCCCTATCCAGTATGAGAAAAAGCCAACTGAAAGCTTTTATGGAGTATGCCATTAAATAGAGAGAGCAAGCGGCTAGAGTTAAGCCACCCATGGATAACACTGAGTTGATCACTGTTTTTCTGGAGGCTCAAGAGCCTGATTACTTTCAAAACATCATATCCGCCATGGGTAAATCTTTTGCAGAAGCAATCAAGATAGGGGAAATGGTCGAAAATGGCCTCAAGAATGGCCGAATTTTAAGTGAAGCAGCTTTCAAAGCCACCACCCAAGCAATCCAGAATGGGTAGGGATGCCTTGCAAACCAAAAGAAGAAAGATGAGGAGGCCATGATGGCATCATGGTCAAAAAGAATCCAAAAGGGAGCATCTCAACAATATGGGCAGTCTCATCAGGTTTCCTATGGTTCCCCATAACACTACTATCCATCCCCGCATCCTCGATGCTCAGTTGCTCCACAGTATGCAACATTCAATGCTCAGTCTTATGCCAAACCATCCAATCGCCAACAGATGCAGGGCCCAGCTTCAATATACCTTTGTCCACGACAGCAAAACTTTCAATCACCCTGCAACCCTCGTCCGAAATAGGAGTATGAAAGGGAACATAAGTAGATGGACAATTTCACGCTAATTGTAGAATCCTACACAAGTTTATTTGAAAGGTTGAAACACTATGGTATGATTGAGCCGCTTAAAGGGTATGTTTCTGACCCATATGAAAAAGTTTTTGACCCTACTGTACGGTACGTGTACCATTCTAATGTCAAGGGACACAAGACTGAGGATTATCGGGCTTTGAAAAAGGAAATTGAAATGATGATTCAAGAAGGGATGATCATAGTCCAAGATAATGGCACCCTAAACATCATTATAAAGCACACATTATTTGGATGATTTACAGTGATAAAAAATATGGCGATAGTTTGTTGAAAAGGTCAAGAACCTGTCCACTAAATGCAAGGGGATCAAAATTGTTGAAGGTCCTGTTTGACACCAATGTGCAAATTCGTAGCTAAGATGTCAAGCTTGATAATTGGGAAGCCACTCCCCTATTTGCCGGGAAGGATTCTTGGTAACTCATTTTGTCATAATTTCTATCATCTGTATTATTTTGAGGTTATAATCCAGATGTTATTTGTTTGTCCTTTCATCATCTTTTCATAAATGAAATGCAACTTTTTCGCCTTGTGTCATTTTAATCCATTGTGTTTAATTTTTCTTGCATATATAGTTCTTTTCATGCCAATTTTAGTGACATGACAGGCATGTGGAGTTTTCAGCTAGATTTTAGAAAGCCTATCCAAGCTTGAATCAGATCGAGGAAAAACACTTGGAGGATAAATTAGAGTTTGAAAAACTTTGATGATAAGCCTGTGTCGCATGGTTAAAGATGTTTATCTCAAACCTATCATGAATATCAGCTTAAGGATATTTTATGGTTTTGAAGTCTGGTTGGACTAATCGATGAAAGGCTTTTTGCCGCGGTCTTCCATAATCTAATCATATCAGGGAAGATGACCTAAATCACCAAAGAAGGTGCATTCCAGGGAATTTAAAAGAGATTAATGGTACTGAAGTGCACTCTTCCACATCAAGACAAAGACCAAGAAAATGTGGCTCCAAATTGTCAAAGGTCATTTGTTGTGAATAAGATATTGACTACGAAGCTATGCAACTGACAAAACCAAGAAGACAATCATGTCCATCAATGCCGAACCTGAAAAGAGATAGAACCTTTGGCATTCTTGAGGCTGGAAGGCTCTTTTTCTGCTACCTAAACACTTTATACCATTCGTCACCCCTTTTGAGCCTGTTTTTTTTTCTTTGATCCCCCCCCCCCC